>PISX010004781.1:0-116413 GCA_004024625.1 Mellivora capensis | reverse complement strand
TTTCTTTTGATGGCTGCATAGTATTCCATTGTGTATATATACCACCTCTTCTTTATCCATTCATCTGTTGATGGACATCTAGGTTCTTTCCATAGTTTGGCTATTGTAGACATTGCTGCTATAAACATTCGGGTGCACGTGCCCCTTCGGATCACTACGTTTGTATCTTTAGGGTAAATACCCAGTAGTGCAATTGCTGTGTCATAGGGTAGTTCTATTTTCAACTTTTTGAGGAATCTCCATGCTGTTTTCCAGAGCGGTTGCACCAGCTTGCATTCCCAACCATTCTGCTTTCTGTCTCTGAATTGTACCACTCTAGGTATCTCATGTAACTGGAATCATACAGTATATTGTCCTTTTGTTTCTGGCATATTTCACTTAGTATAATGGTCTTTAAGATTCAGACGTGGTAGCATGTGTCAGAATTTCTTTCCTTTGTAAAGCTAAATAATAATTCCATTGTTTGAGAAGCTCCTTCCTTTTGAAGGTGGAATAATATTTCACTAGATTTATATCCCATTTTGTTTTTCCCTTCATCTTCTGTAGACACATGGGTTCTTCCACCTTTCGGCTGTTGTTAATAATGCTCCAGTGAATGTGGGTGTGCAAATAACTGAGTCCCTGCTTTCAGTTCTTTGGGTACATACCCAGAAGTGGAATTGGATCATATGGTAGTTCGGTTTTTAATTTTTTGAGGAACTTCCATGTCACAACTGCAGCACCATTTTACATTGTCACCAGCAATGCACAAGGGTTCCAGTTTCTCTGCATCCTTGCCAACACTTAGTTTCCATTTTCTTTGCCTTTTTTTTTTTTAAATAATGGCCATCTAATGGGTTTGGAGTGGTATCTCATTGTGGTATAAATTTGTATTTCCAGAATGATTAGTAATGTTGAGTGGCTTTTTTTGTGCTTATTGGCTAGTTGTACGTATTTGGAGATATGTCTGTTCAAGTCCTTTGACCAGTTTGAAATCAAGTAGTTTTTTTTTTTTAACTATTATTGTTGAGTTTTAGGAATTCTTTTTTTTTTTTAAGATTTTATTTGAGAGAGCAAGCATGAGCAGTGGCAGTGTAGAAGGAGAGGGAGAAAAAGAGTGCCCGCTGAGCAGTGAACCTAAGGCAGGACTCAATCCCAGGACCCTGGGGTCATGACCTGAGCTGAAGGCAGATGCTTAACCAATTGAGCTATTCAGGCGCCCAGGAATTCTTTTACATATTCTGGATAGTAATCCTTTTTTGGATTTATGATTTCCAAATATTTTCTTCCATTCTGTTGGCTGATTTTCTCTGTTGATAGTGTGCCCTTTGAGATACAAAAGTTTTAAATTTTCATGAAGTCCAGTTTATCTGGTTTTTCTTTTGTTGCCTCTGCTTTTGGTGTTATATCCAAGAAACCATTGCTAAATCCAGTGTCATGAAACTTCTCCTGTAGGTTTTCTTCTAACCTACTTTTATAGTTTGGACTTAGGTTTAGGTTTTGATCCATTTTGAGTTAATGTTTTATTAGTGATTGCTTTGAATTTATAGATCATGTTAGATTGATAGCTGAACAATATTAAATCTTTCAATTTATGAACATAGATGTCTTCCCATTTACTTATACTGTCTTTAATTTCTTTCAGCAATATTTTTTAGTTTTTGATATACAAGTCTTTCACATCTTTTGTTAAAAAAATTTTTTTTTTTTTTGGCTACTGAAATGGAATTGTTTTCTTAATTTCCTTTTTGGATTCTACATTGTTAGTTTATAGAAATGCACCTGATTTTTCTGTGTTGATTTTGTATCCTGTGACTTTGCTGTCTTTGCTTATTAGTTCTGACAATTTTTTGGTGGAATCTTCAGGACTTTCTTCATATAAGATCATGATAGCTGCCAACAAAGATCACTTTACTTCTTCCTTTCCAATTCAGATCTCTTTTATTTCTCTCTTTTTTTAAAATTTTTAAAAAATTTATTTATTTGTCAGAGAGAGAGGGAGAGCGAGCGAGCGAGCACAGGCAGACAGAGTGGCAGGCAGAGGCAGAGGGAGAAGCAGGCTCCCTGCCGAGCAAGGAGCCCGATGCGGGACTTGATCCCAGGACGCTGGGATCATGACCTGAGCCAAAGGCAGCTGCTTAACCAACTGAGCCACCCAGGCGTCCCTAGATCTCTTTTATTTCTTTTTCATTCCTACTTGTTCTGGTTAGAATTTCTGATGTTATTTTGAATGGAAGTGGTAAAAGTGAGCATCCCTATCTTGTTCCTGATCCTAGAAGAAAAGCTTTCAGCCTTCTTACCATTGAATATGATGTTCACTCTAAATTTTTTTATATATGTACTTTCTTATTTTGAGGTAGTTTTTTTCTATTCCTGTTTTGTTGAGTATCTTATCATGAAAGAATGTTTAATCTTGTCAGATGTCTTTCTGCATTAATTGAGGTGATCATGTGTTTCTTCATTCCGTTAATGTGGTTTGTTACATTGATTATTTTTTGTATGTTGAACCATCCTTACTTTCCAAGAATAAATCTCACTTGGTCATGGCATATAATTCATTTAATATGCTGCTGAATTTGGTTTGCTAGTATTGTTCAGGATTTTTACATCAATAATTATAAGGGATAATGGTCTCAAGTTTTCTTGTAGTGTCCTTGGCCTCGATATCAGGATAATGCTAAGCTTATCAAATGACTTAGGAAATGTTTCTTCCTCTTCAGTTTTTTGCAAGAGTTTGAAAGGATTAGTGTTAAGACTTATTTAAATGTTTTTGTAGAATTCACCTTCGAAGCCATCAAGTTCTGGGCTTCTCTTTGTTGGGAGGTTTTTGATTACCAGTTCAGTCCTCTTTACTTACTGTTGGTCTGTTCAGGTTTTGTTTTCTTCAGGATTCAGTCTTGGTAGGTTGTATGTGTCTAGGAATAGTCCAGTTCACCTAAGTTGTCCAACATGTTGGAAAAGCACATTTTTCTAGGTGATACTTAATGAAAGGACCAGAATGCATTATGGTATTACAGTTTAGGATAATTATTAATTTTTATCATGGTGCTTTTATATCATTTGCTTTGTGATTCTCCCAATAACCCAGTGAATAAGGAGTATAACTGTTAGTCATATTTTACAGATGAAGAAGCCAAGACCCTAAGGTATATAGGTGACATAGCTATATAAACTATAGAATGTAAAACTTAACATGTACAGTAGCTAGAATAGTGCTTCACAAAAGTGGAGGGGCATATTGGAATTTGGGGAGTGAGATTTTTACATTTACCAAATTGAAGCAGGTATTTAAATAGGTTGAAGAATACCACATGATAATTTCTTTAATGCTGGGTCTTCATTATCTTTAGTCATAGAAAGGCTGGAGTTGTTTTTTTTTTTTAAAGATTTTTTTTTTATTTTTTTATTTACTTGAGAGAGGAGAGAGAGAGTGAGAGAGCATGAGAGGGGAGAGGGTCAGAGGGAGAAGCAGACTCCCTGCCGAACAGGGAGCTCAATGCGGGACTCGATCCCAGGACTCCAGGATCATGACCTGAGCCGAAGGCAGTCGCTTAACCAACTGAGCCACCCAGGTGCCCCAAGGCTGGAGTTTTTTGTGATTTTTTTTTTTTTTGGTGTATCTGTCAAAGGAGTCTGTCAATACATTATACACTCTATGTATAGTGTATAATACATTATACACTCTAATACATTATAGTAAAATACCATGGAAAAGAATGTTTGGATTAAAATGGTAGAGCTTTGGGGTGCTTGGGTGACTCAGTTGGCTGAGTGTCTGACTCATCTTGGTTCAGGTCTTGATCTCAGGGTTGTGAGTTCAGGTACCGTGTTAGGCTCCACACTGGGCGGGGAACCTACTTTAAAAAAAATGGTAGAGCTTCAACTTAGATATCCAGAATAATACATTTCCTTTCATAAATGTGATTTGTCAAATTACAGAACTGCAGACTCTTTAGATGTCTTGAGGATTTATAACTTGAGAATTTTTTAAAGTTCTGAAGGTTTAAGTTATTTATTTGCTTCATTTGACTAAGAGTACTTGCCCTTTGCCTAACTTTAGCTGTTACCATTAATTTTTATTTTCTTATTTTTCACAATGACTTATAGAAAACTAAAGAATTATTTACTTAGCTGTTTATTTTCCAGGTTCCTAGAAGCCAAACCAAATTGACAATAATGCTTGAAAAGCTAGGAATGGATTATGATGGGCGGCCTCACAGTGGTCTTGACGACTCTAAGAACATTGCCCGAATAGCAGTTCGAATGCTTCAAGATGGATGTGAACTCCGAATTAATGAGAAAATGCATGCAGGACAACTAATGAGTGTGTCTTCTTCGTTACCAATAGAGGGCACTCCAGCTCCACAAATGCCGCATTCTAGAAAATAACAGCATTTTTACCCTTTGCCCACAGATCATTCACTCTAACTGGAGTTGCTACAAAGAGGTAGCATTGAATTAGTCCTGTGGTGCAAAATTTAAGCACCTTAAACATTTACAGTCTTACTACAGTTATATATAAATGTGTGTGAACAGATTCTGTGGGGAGGGCATATTGAATTTTTTGTCACCAGCACTTTTGATATGAGCAGTATTTGTTACACAGTAACAGTTCCTGCTTAGAATTGACTTTTATAATTTAAGGTGTCCAAGACGTGTTCCTTTTGGTTTTAAAATGCAAAGGCTTACTGGCACTCTCCTTGAATGTAATATCATATTGATGTTAAGACATATAATGTATTTCTACATTAACATCATTAGATCAAGTCATTTCTTACAGTGCAGGAAAGATTGGAAAGCCTTATCTAGGCTTTGGGTTTTAAGACTATCACAGTCCTTTTGATTTTTGAATTCTACATGTGAAGTTGAGCTGTGCATGGTGAATTTCATAAAGTACTTGGTACACATATCTGCCTACATTTCTCTTCAATATGTAGTTGGAAGACTTGTGCTAGATTATAGGGTCTTGTTAAGAAGTCAGTTACTGATGAGGTTAATGGAAAGTCAGAAGAAAATACCATTTAAAGGAATATAAGGGCTGTAGCTCAGACTTTATCATACATAAACATATCACTGGGGTTCATTGGACTTCATTTTTTGATTCCCCTCCCTCTTGTGACATACATCTGCCCTAATTCTTAAGTCTAAGAGACCGTGCTTTGAAATAGACGAAGAATAGGGTCACCACTTAATTTTGCATTTGTATTCAACATTATGAGTAAGGTTAATAAAGTCAAATAATGCTTTTTAACATATCTTATGTTTTTATTACAGGTTGATTTTACATAGTGACCATTAAATCTTGATAGTTAATTCTTAACTAATTTTAAAAACATAAGTGGGTTTATGGAGTTGAAAAAGCAAAACTCTTATCTAGATGCTAAAAACGTTTTCTGAATTGAATTTCCCCCTATAGCTTTCATGAACAATTTGCCTCTTCTCTTTTCCTTTCTATTAGTAGTTGTGATGCTACTTTATTTTAATGATTTACATATTAACTAAATGACTTTTATAGAGGCTTCCAACCCTGGTGCATAGGAAAAAAGGAGGCATTTTTCTTGGTCTGAGAATTCTCTCCCCAGTGATATAAAAAGAATGAATTTTGCCTTTGACCGGTAGTTGTAGAATAAGAATAAAGACTAATAAGTGGATAACAGAAGGCACAAGGGATGTGATGCCCTTAGACAAACTGATAAGGATTATAGTAAAACAAGGAAATCTCGATGTTTTATATTTATACAGTAAGCTCTGGGGGTGAAATGGATGTATGCTGAGATTTTTGTGAAACCTAACTAGCACCATATACTGTAAAGTATTGCTGTAAGTTTCAAAGAATTTCCTTCAAATCCTTACTGAGTTGTTGGGCCAGGGCAGAGCTGTAGAGAACAGCAAATCACTGTTGAAATGTGGATGCCAGGAAGTCCACTGGCACTCTTTTTAGGCGATTTTTTTCCACGTAGCCACCTTAACCTTAGAATTCAAATTCATGCCACCACAAAACCATTAATTATCTGTTTCCAGCTTCTATCGTTGCTAATTAACAGCTGAAATTGCAGTGGAGAAATCTGAAAATGGCGAGGAAATATTGCTTCTTGTGTTGTTTGTTTTTAAATCAGACTTCTAATTTCTGCGCCGATTTGTCTTTTTTGTGAAATAACCCAAGTACCAACACCCAAGTACCGAAGTCTTATTGTATTTCTTTTTAAGATCTTCAGCCTTACAAGCTGTCAATGTCCTTTTGGCTCTGTCAGGTATTTTATTTGGTGATGTTTTACTGTTCTCATTTTTTAAAAAACTACCAAGGAATAATTGACAAATGTAAGTGTACATATTTAAATTATTTAAAGTGTACATGTGATGATTTGAAGTACGTTGTAGAATGATTATCAAGATCACATCACTTCATGGTCTCAGTACCTCCTCTTCGGACTTCACCAGCAGAACCCCATATAAGCCCCTACCTCTTTGCTTCACACGCAACTTCCCGACTCTCTTTCCCCCAGAGTCGCGGAACCTCGCCCGAGGGTGCTTGCAATAAAGCCGGTCCTCGGGGAAAAAAAAAAAAAGATCACATCACTTCATATAGTCAACTTTTTTTGTGTGTGTGTGGTGAGAATGCTTAAGGTCTATTCTAGGCAACTTTCAAGTTTATAATACCCTCTTATTAACCACAGTCAGCACAGCTGTACATTACATCTTCAGAACTTACTCTTATTACTGAAAATTTGTACCCTTTGCAACCACCATTCTGTTACGTTTCTATGATATTAGCTTTTTTTTTTTTTTTTTTAAAGATTCGGTATCTAAGCGTTACCATGTAGTATTTGTTTTTGTCCATTAACCTTAGTTCACTTATCTCTCCAGGTTCATTCACACTGTTGCAAATGGTAGTATATCCTTTTTCTTCATGGCTGAATAATAATCCATTGTATATGTACTATTTGTTTCAAGACATTTTTTGGGTTCTCTTGATTTCTTCTGTGATCCATTGGTTCCTTAGAAGAGTTTTGTTTAATTTCCATGTATTTGTGAACTTTTCCAGCTTTCCTCCTGTCATTGATTTGTAGTTTTATACCACTGTGGTCAGAAAAATAGTTGATATGATTTCAGTCTTCTTTAATTTTTTGAGACTAATTTCGTGAGCTTAGATATGATCACTCCTGGAGAGTGTTCCATGTGTGCTTGAGAAGAACATGTATTCTGATGCTGTTGGTTGAAATATACTATATATGTCTGTTAGGTTCGTTTGGTCTGAAGTATCACTCAAGTCTGTTATTTCCTTATTAATTTTCTATCTGGATGATCTGTCCATTGTTAAATGTGGAGTACTGAAATCCTCTACCATTATTGCATTGCTTCCTATTTTTGCCTTCAGATCTGTTAATAATTGTTTAATATATTTAGGTGCTCGATACTGGGTACCTAAATGATTGTTATATCCTCTTGATGAATTGGCCTTCATTATTATATAATAACCTTTTTTGCCTCTTGTTACAGCTTTTGAGTTAAAGTATATTTTGTCCAGTGTAAGTACAGCTATTCTGTTCTGTTTTGTTTTCTATTTGCATAGAATATCTTTTTCTATCCATTTACTTTTAGCTTATGAGTGCCCTGAAAGCGTAAGTAAGTCTCTTAATGGCAGCATATAGTTAGGTCTTGTTTTTATGTCCATTTAGCCACTCTGTTTCTTTTAATTGGAAAATTTAAACCATTTACCTTTAGTGTAATTATTGATAGATATGGACTTAGTATCTCCATTTTGTTAATTGTTTTCTGATTGTTTTGTAGTTCCTTTTTTTCTTTCTTCCTTTCTTTGTGCGTTGATGGTTTTTTATAGTGGTGTGCTTTCTTTTTATCATTTGTGTAACTATTATAGGCTTTTGCTTTGTGATTGCCATAAGGCTTTCATAATATACCTCACAGTTACAACAACATAAGCAAGCTGATGACAACTGAACTCAAAAGTTAAACATTTCTTTAGCATTTCTTCTAAGGCAGATCTAGTCGTGACAAATGCCCTCAGTTTTTGTTAGTCTGGGAAAGTCTGTATCTCTCCTTCATTTCTAAAGTATTCTTGGTTGACAGGTGACAGTTTTTTCTTTGAGTACTTAGAATATATCATCCACATTCTCCTGGCCTGCAAGGTTTTTGCTGAAAAATCTGCTGGTATCAGAATTTTTTCTTTTGCTGCTTTCAAAATTCTCTTTTTATTTGATTTTTGAGATTTTTTTTTATTACAGTATGTCTCAGTAAAAATTTCTTTGGGTTGTATCCATTTGGGGATCTTTGAGTTTCATGTACCTGGGTGACCATATCTCCTCAGATTTGGGAGACTTTCAGCATCATTTCTTTAAATCAATTTTCTATCTCTTTCTCTTTCTCTTTCCTTCTGGGACTCCCATAAAGCAAGTATTGTTTCAGTTGATATCCCATAGTTCAAGTAAGCTTTCTTTACTCTTTTTTTTTTTTTAAGCATGTTTATATGAGTGATAGTTTTTTTAAGGTTTTATTTATTTGAGAGAGAGAGAGTGAGAGTGGGGGGTGGAATAGAGGGAGAAAGGGAATCTCAAGCAGAGTCCCCACTGAGCATGGAGCCCAACGCAAGGCTTGATCCTAGGATCCTGGCATCACGACCTGAGCCAAAATGAAGAGTCAGCTGCTTAACTGCCTGAGCCACCCAGGTGCCCCTATAAATGCTGTTTTTTTAAAAGTGGGGGGGGGGGGCACCATTTAAACCTGGTGAGGAAGGCATTAACAGTAGTACTTCCTGAATTGTGAAGCTAAAGTGGCTGAACCAAAGACATTCTACTGTTTGGTAGGAATCAAATCCAGGTCCCCTTTTCCAAGTTTTAGGGCCTGTAAGAACATAAAAGTTCCAGTCCTTCAGTCCTGTGGGCCCAGAGCAGGGGCATCTAGGGGTTGCTGGATGTGGGTTGCAAAGAGAAGGGCAACCTGCATACTCTGAGATTGAGGGTGGAGAAGAGGCTCCCGCTTCTCCAAAGTCCTTGGTGCCCAGCTCTAGCAAAGTAGGTGAGGGTGGGACAGTGAGACCCAAATGGGAGAATCCCCAGTGCAGCAGCTTCTGCACCTTGTCCCTACTAAGCACATGCACACACCAGTCTGCACGCCAAAGGGTTCTGCACTCCCACCACGTTCTGCTCTGTAGCCCAGACCAGCAGGCCCTTGTCCTGAGCTCAGGGGCCTGGAAGGGAGGACATCTGGCCCAAGGTGGTCTGAGGAGGGCAGAACACTCTGCTGTGGGGGTGCCCACCTGGGTGCAGTGTCGCTGAGACGGCTGGTCCTTGGTGGGCAGTGCCATCTCCACTGCAGGAAGAGGTGTAGGTTGCCTAAACCATGAACTCCAAGCATCTTTTCTCTCCCCAGCAGCCGTGGTCCTTGTTAACCTTCCCCACTGTGGGTGAGCCTGCCATCCAGCCCATGCTGGGCTGAGTCTGTGCTGTCCTTTCACCACTCTTTCTGCTAATGTTTTTATTCTCTGGATAATATCAAGAGACCTGTCTTCCAGTTTTCATTTTTTTCCTTCTGTCTTACCGAGCCTGCTATTGAAGTTCTCTATTACATTTTTAATTTTATCATTGTGTAGTAATCCCCCCTTTGTCCACTGAGGGTGCATTCCAAGAGCTCCAGTGAATACCTGAAACCACAGATAGTACTGTGTTTTTTTCTTTCTTTCTTTCTTTTTTTTTTTTTTTGAGATTTTATTTATTTATTTGACAGAGATCACAAGTAGGCAGAGAGGAGGAAGCAGGCTCCCCACCGAGCAGAGATCCCGATGCGGGGCTCGATCCCAGGATTCTGGGATCATGACCTGAGCGAAAGGCAGGGGCTTTAACCCACTGAGCCACCCAGGCGCCCCCGTACTGTATTTTTTCTTATGCACACTTACCTATGATGAAGTTTAATTTCTAAGTTAGGCACAGTGAGAGATTAACAACAGCCACTCATAATGAAGTAGAAGGAGTACAGCAGAGTACTCTAATAAGTTGTGTGAATGTGGTCTCTCTCGAAATACTGTACTCACATTTCTTCTTGTGATGATGTGAGATGATACAATGCCTAAATGATGAGATGAAGCGAGATGCATGACATAAGCACTGTGACGTAGTCATGGCCACTGTTGGCTTTCTGACAGTACGTCAGAAGGAGGATTATCTGATTTGGGTGATCCCGAATCATTGAGCCATGACAGTGTCAGTGGTTGGATGTCAGGAGCAGGCAATGTCCATGGTTGGAGATCCTCCATACTTGAAGGGATTTTTGCTGAAATCTTTTGGAAGAACATTATAATCAGAAATGGTTGTCTTTGTAACTCATCAAAGTATTGCTCAGAGGTAGTAATCCTTTGGTGATCATATGGGTGACTTGAATGCTGCATTCCATCTGAGGATTGTATTCCATAATTTTATCCTTTAATGTTTGTGCAGTTCAATACACGTCAGCAAATTTTGGGAATGTCTGCATTATTGGTTCTGCTTCAGTTTCTTCTTCATCTTCCTCTTCTATACATGATTTCAGAAGTTCTTTTAATTCCTCATTTGTTAACCCTCCTTGATGGCCTTCATCATGTTCTTTCACCTTGTCAAGAGTGTTGACGGTTCCTCTCTCTGTGTGAATGATTCTTCTAACTTCTTCATCAACTTCTGGGAAGCCTTTAAAATTGTCCACAACTTCACTTGCTAAGTTCTAGGAGGCATATACAGTTTCTGGTTTTAATTCATCCACTGCAACTTTGATGAATGTTACTGCATCAGTAGTAGTGCATGATTTCCAGCCCTGCATCATGGTCAGATTAGGGTCTGTACCAACTGATGATTGAATGCAATCAAATATGAAGCAGATGTGTGCAGCTTTCACAAAGCAAATGATACCCTGGCCATGGGGCCTGAAGCTGTGAGATATTTGGAGGTTACAATTCAACTTCAACATTTTCATTTTCATAGCAAACAGATTCAGGATGGCCAGGTACTGACACTGTTATTAATAGGACTTTAAATTCCAGCCTTTCCTTTTCCAAGTATTTCTTCTCTTTCAGGATGAAGCACTAGTGGAACCATTCCAGAAAAAAAGATGGCTGTTACCTATGCTTTCTGATTATGTTGCCAGAATATGGGCAGATAATTTTTGTTTTTGTTTTTGGGAGTGCATGGGTTCTTTGCTCTGTACCCTCGGCCTGGGTGTATCATATGCCTTGCATAAGTGTACTAGGTGGGTACAGAGTTAACCTGCCCTCCTATGTTTTATACCCTGGTACCCTTCTTGCAATTTTAAGAAGGTACGTTCTTTTGGGCAAATTCCTCCAGAAGAGCCTGATTTCACTGCAGTTGAAGACCTTCTTTGGGTGGCATCCTTTCTCTTTTTTGTGGGGGGAAGATAGAGGGCAAAGGAGAGAGAGAATCTTAAGCAGGTTCCACATCCAGTGTGGAGCCTGACGGGGGCCCAGTCTCATGATCCTGAGATCATGACCTGAGCCAAAATCAAGAGGTGGATGCTTCACTGACTAAGCCACCCAGGAGCCCCAAGTATCCTTTCTCTTTAATCAACTACTTCAACTCTGCCCAAAATGTAGCAGCTGCCTCTTCAATGGTAGTCTCAGCCTTTCTAGTAATTTTTATATATTTTAGTCCAAACCTATTCTTGAATCTGTTACCTTCTGTTACTTGCAGTAAAAGGCTTGGTGTCACGTTTTAAGAGATTCCCCCATCATTGGAGGGGCCAGGCTCCCGCTGCTGTTCTTTCTACAGAGGTGGGGGGGCAGTGGTGGTGAGGATCCTCAGAGGCAGAGGCTGCTGGGGTCCTCCAGGTCTCCTGAAGCCTTCTGCAGGCTCAGTGCTTTCTGGCGCAACATGCCGCTGTTTCAGCCAAAACCTGCTCTCTGTTCATGTCCTCCACCCGTGAACTTGATGCCTTTTGCATCTTAACTGAGCACTTGTCACACACCGTGGCTGCAACATCTGCAGTTTCAGGTGCAACAGCAAAACTAACACAAATTTCTTGTTCCTTCTTCACTATTGTACAGATAAAGATTCACTCTTACCATAGATCTTAGCAACTTCAGCATATTCTTTTTTTCTCAAGTTGAAGACTTTCCCCTTTTCACTTAGCAGAAGCACTTTTATGGCTTTTCTTTGGCTTCTCTGAATTGCCACTGTTGCTAGTTTTGCCCTTTGGGGCCCTTACTAAGTAAAATAAGCGCTACTCAGTGACTAAAGGGCAGGTAGGGTGTACCATGTGGCTACGCTGGACAGAGGGGTGATTCACACCCCAGACAGGACAGAGCAGGACAGCTCACGATTTCATCACACTGTTCAGAACAGGCACAGTTTAAAACTTGGGCATTTTTTATTTCTGGAATTTTCCATTTCATATTTTTGGACTGTAGTTAACCACAGATAATTGAAACTGTGGAAGCAAAACCACAGATAACGGGGGACTACTGTGTTCTTCAGCTCCAGAATTTGTTTGGTCCTTCTTTATGATTCCCATCTCTTTGTCAAACTGTTGTTCATGTGTTGCTTTCCTCAGTACATTGAGTTACCTACTTGTATTCTCTTGAATCTTGCTGAGCTTCCTTAAAATGATTATTTTGAATTCTTTTTCAGGTAACTCACAGATCTGTATTTTGGGGGGCTCAGTAACAGGAAAGTTTTCGTGTTCCTTTAGTGGTGTCATGTTTCCATGCTTTTTCATGTTTCTGATGGCTTTCCATTGAGGTCTGTGCATTTTGAGGGAGCGGTAACCTCTTCCAGCCTTTTCTTTTTGGCCGGTTTTGGTGGGAAAGACTTTGACCTGAAGGTCCTATGAGCACCTGGCTGGCTGGGATGCAGTGTCTTTGGTTCCTGGGGAAACACAGTGGCTTACCCTCCATGCAGCCCTGTTAGCTGAAGTTAGTGTTGGTATGGACTTGAGGTCTTCTGTGGCCAAGACTTGCAGAAGTTCCCATTTGGTGGTGAGGGCTGTTGGGATCCTCATAGGCAAAGGCTACTGGGGTCCTTCAGTTCTCCTTTTTAGCCCGTGGGAGAAGTTTCTAGCTGAGGGGCTACCTCCTGGCACTTGGCCTGGCATACTGGCCCTCAGAGCAGTAGTGAGGTGGGGTCCTGGGGTCACGTGTGTGTGGAACTACCACAGTGCCTGGGTCTGCGGGCACAGGTGTCTGATGTGCAAATACAGGCTGCTCCGTGAAACCAGACTGTGAATCTCTGTGGCTCCTCTCAGTGACTCAGGTGGGGTGGTAGTGGGGAGATAGAGCAGCACAGGCCCAGGGACGACAGGGTGCAGGGGTGGTTTGGGCCCAAAGGATAGCGTGCAGTCGCAGCACAGCCTGGGGATGGGCTCTGAGTCCTCCCTCTGGTCCCGGGGAGCAGTCTCAGAATAGCAGCAGCACAGTCCTGGTGGAGGCCCACTAAAGCCACATGTCGGGACCCGGGGGGATGGTTGCAGGATGAGTGGGAGCTCGGTGGCGACAATGATGTCAGAGCAGTGCATTGGGACCTGCGGGGACGGGTCTCAGTAGTGGCAACCTGCCCCCGGGGATGGCAGTGAAAAGAGTGTCGTGGGACTTTGAGGGCAGGGCTCAGAGCAGCAACAGGTGTCCCAGTAACGGTGGAACACAGTTGTGACCCTTGAGATGGGGTTTGTACAGAGCAGTAGCTGCTCTGGTCCTATATGTGGCGGGTCACTGTAGCATCCCGATCTCTGAGAATGGGGTGTAGCCGCTGGAATCTGCGTTGGTCAAGACTGTGGGGTCCTCAGTAGCCAAGCTGCAAGTGTCCACAGCAGTGAGGCTCGCTGGGGTTTCTCTCTCATTCCCGTGGGGTGAAGTCTCTGGGAATCCCTCCCGGCACTCCGCTGCTCTGGAGAGGGAGAGGAGCTGCAGCTGAATGTGTCCTGTGCTTCTCCAGGCGGCTTCCCTTGGTTTTTCAGCTCTGCGGGGGTTTTGCTGCTGTTTTGCCGTCCAGAGTTTTCCCTGTTTCAGGGAAGCAGAGCTTTCCTATTTTTGTCATTTTGTAGTTGTTTATCATTTTTGTTGTTTTTTTGTGGAGGAGATGAGCCTGGGGCTGCTCCTGGCCCTCCCTGCCTGCAGACACCACCCCTTCCTAACCATTTGTAATTGCTCTCTGGTCAGTCTCCACCCTCCTCTCCAGTGTGATACTCCTCCCATCAGACTATCAGACAGACTTTGTGTTTGGATTTTGCTGAGACTAATCCTGCCTGTTCTGATGAGATGATCTTAAACAGGGGGAGTACTGCTTTCCACTGTTTGAGTTTTGTTGTGTTCTGTTGTCTTTGAGGTATTCAGTTTTGCTAATTTTTGCAAGGAAAATGCTGAAGAGGTGAATGCCATTTAGTATTCCCCCAAATCAGCAATATTAGTAGTATTTTATTCTTATTGTTTCATTATTAATAACATTGTTTTAATATATACTGTCATGATGTTAATATTTATTAATAATTATTATTTACAAACAACCCTGTGTCTTTTCCTTAATCATTAGCTATGTTAATTTCTTCACTTTCTGATTTCCACTTGTTAGGACATACTGCCATACTGGTTTCTGTTGTATTATTTCAGATCCACAGTCTTTAGAACTGAGATATATGCCAGAACAACTGTATTTTGTGTTTTATTTGTTTCATGTTCTTTTGGATAAAACACTTCAAAACATATGCGTGAAAAAGTGTTTTTCTGAAGTGTCATTTTTGCCTAACGATAGTCCTGTTTAATCTGCCTCCTTCGGACAAGTTGTACCTGGACTGAATTGAAAAACCATAGGAGCCACTAATGCATTACCTATTAAGAGGGAGATGTATCTTTGAAGACTAGGTTAAGCTGTCATTTTTATAAAGATAGGACCAGTTGACTTGCCTTTTTTAGCACATCATCATGACTGTTACCTCCAAAGTGGTCATGCAAAACAGTAACTTGGGGGGGAGGAAAGGGGTGGGTGTTGAAATTATTGAGAGGAAGCAGTAAAGACAAACTGGTGTTCGGTGTGGGCTGTAGGCAGGGTCACCGAAGAAACTGCTTGCTGGGAGCGCTGATAGGATGTGTTGTAGTTAGAAGGCAGACTTTCGATTTGTAAGCTACTGTGGAGAAGTACAAACTCCTTGAGAGCAGGGACTGGGACGTCTCCATTTTTTATTCCAACACAGTGGGGTCCCACAACTGTTCTGCACATAGTTGAGTCCAGTGTTAGTCAGTGAATGGTAGCATTCGTTTTTTTTTTCTTCTATTATACTTAGAAGTCCCCTCTTTCTTCTGCATCACAAACCTGTATTTCAAAACTCCTTGCCCACACAAAGCTTCCAAAGCCCATAAACTTCTGAGCCTAGAGCAGGGGTTGGCAAGCTACCATCCATGGGCCAGATTCGGCCTGCTGTCCGTTTCTGTATGGCCTATGAACTGAGTACTGTTTTTACATTTTTAAATAGTTAGGGAAAAAATCAATATTACTTTGTAATGTGGAAATAATATGAAATTTCGGTTTCTGTAAGGCCTCACTGGAACACAGCTACCATGCTCATTTGTGTCCATATTCTCTCGGGCGGTTTTCGTGTTGCACTAGCAGGATTGTCAAGTAGCTGGAATAAAGGCCATCTGGCCAGGAAGGCTGAAAATATTACTGCCCGGCCCTTTGAAGAAAAAGTTTGCCAACTCTGCCCCCCTGTTCTATAGAAATGTGTACATTCCATCAGTCCATAAGAAATCAGCTGTGGTAACGTGTTAACCCAGAGCTGGATGGTCAGGCACAGTGAGAATTGCACCTTCCAGTGACCACCGTGAAAGCACTTTAATCCATTGTTGATAAGAATCCTGTAGGGTAGGCTTGATCAGCTCCATTTTACAGATGGAAAAGTTGAGGTTTAGAGAGCTTACATTGTTGGCCAAGACTAAGTAGCAGGAATTTCACACTTAGGCATTCCAACTACCCCTCTCTCTTCTATGCCACCTCCCCTTAGAGACCTCAGCTCATTTGAGATTCTAAGAACAGAAAGGTTATCCTAGATAGTATGAATGTCCCCTTGCTGCAGTTTAAACTAGACGTTTTCAATATTTCCTGATAAAAATATTACATGTCAAATAATACGATGTTCCTTTTGAATGGCATGTATGAAATACTGTTAACTTCAAAGGTAACAAGCTTCCAAGGCTTGTTAGGGATGGGGGTCAGTGGGGGAAATTAAAGGTTTTATTTTAAAATTTTTTCAAAGTGTTCTCAAGGTGAGGGCTGTAATAAGGCTGGCGAGGGGCTGAGAGGTAGAGGTAATTGTTTTTATGGATCCTGTATTAGTACTTGAGTAAAAGGCTGATGATTCTGAGACTTTAAGTTGAATCTGCTTCTGAACTTCTAAGTGAGTGTTATCAGGGAAAATTTGTCGGGATTTCTTTAGATGAATATGGAAAAAATCATTGTGAAGTCACATAGTATGATCAACAACAAATTTAGAATGAATCATTTTTTCTCCTATTGAACAAGAAAACAAAATAGGAGAAAAGGTATGCTTCTCTCTGTATCCAGTGATGGCAGAAGAATCAGGGATTGGACCCTCCCCTCTGTGTCTCCATTCCTGCTTGCTGACCCTGCTCCTTCAAACATAAACCTTTCCTTTAGGATTTATTGTTGTCAGTGGGTCCATGATTCTCCCAGTCATGTAGGCTTGAAGCCTTGGAATTTCTTGTTTCCTCTCCCCACTTAGCATTATGTCCTTTGAATATTTTCCTGTCACTGTATCCTTACCCCAGTCTGCTTTCATCCTGGCTACCCAGACTATTGCTAAAATTTAACAAACCCTTCTATCTTGCTTTCTCTTCATATGTACTACTGTCATTAAAAAAGTTTCCTAAAATGTTGCAGATTGATCTCAGAAACCTTCCCGTGTGTCTCCTAGGGTAAAATGCAGGTCTCCACTGGCGTTTAGGCCCCTCCACAGTGTGGTTTCCAGCTACCTTCCAACTTTTTTAGCAGCCATCTGCTCTGGGCTAATCACTATTCTACTCACCATCACACCTGCAACACACTTACACCAGCCTGCTTCAGTCCCCTGCAAATGAGCCTATCAATCTTGTGCTCTCGCTTCTGGTTTTTTTTAAGACCTACCTTGATTCCAGCCTTCTTCCCCCGACTACCCAGACCTTTGGCAATAAGTTCCTCTATTTGTTCACTCATTGCACAGGTTCATATTTATCTCCATGTTTTTTTCCGTTCCTCCAACAAGATTATAAATTATTCAAGTGCAGGTTCTTACATATTGTAGCCCCAGAACCTAAGACATATGGGATATGGAGTTAAAAATAATGAGTGGTGGTAAACTGCATTCCGTAAGATCAGTAACTTTTGCTGAAATTGCAAATGGTGGAGAGCTTAAGTGTTGACTGTTCTCTGAGAAAGGAGTTGCTGTGTAGACGCAGAGTTAAGAGACATGAGCTGTTCCCTTCCCTGTTACCATGCACCAGAAATACATGTTCGGAAACTGACTCAGTAGCAGTAATGGTTAAGCCCTGTCTATACTTGGCTTTCCCTCTAGGTGCCAGGAAAAGCAAACGAATGTTAAGCTGTCCTTCCTAGTTCAGACCATGCACTGCTGATTAAAAAAAAAAAAAAACCCTGCTCCAACTATCTTTGGCTTTGAAAAGGTCATTGCTTACTTTTCCTTTGTCTGGAGCAGTGATTTTTCAAACTTTTATGCACAAGTACTCCCTAATACTTTTTTAAAAGCTAGTTTTAAAAGGAAACTATTAACACTGTATATTTAAATCTGTCCCTAAGTTTAAATGTTGGCAAAGGGATATAATTTCCAGTATAGTATAAATATTGACATTTTAAAACAAATGTTCATTACTCTTTCAGAAATGCCCAGTGGAGTGGATGCATAGAAATTCAGTACCATCAACCACTATAGTAAATACACAAAGGAAAATACACAAATATTTAAAATTTTAAATCTTTCTTTTTTCTTGAACATGTGTCTTCACTGCAATTTCCTCCAAGATTTTATCATAATGCAACACAGCAAAACCCTACCGTAATACCTAGATGGGACCCCAAAAAATGGAATTGTAAAAGTGTGAGATTGTATTATTGCAATAATAATGGGTATGGGGGGAAGTGTATGGTTTAATCTGTACTGTCACACAGGACAAAAGTAAAAGTAATGAGACTTGTACGAACTTCCCCATCACTAAGTGAAGTCCCAACTGATCACAAGGCGATCACTTTCTAACCACCAGCACCAGCACATGCCTTCCCCAGAGCAGCTTAGAATGTTTGGGATAGGAGGCTGGTTTGAGGAACAGGGATCAATTCCATTAGATCAGATTTTCATATTCCTGCAGTTGGTTGGTTGCCTTAGAATTTTACCATATATTCTTATGCTTGAAAGTCATATCGATCACACTGTCATACATCTTTGCAACAAAAATAAGTATATATGCTTAAATTTTTATTTTCTTATGATCTTGAAGCTGTGCTAAGTTTCTTCTGTATTGAGTTTAGTTTATGTAATTGATCAAAATATAAATACATTTAAAATTTGGTATTTAATGTAAAGTTTACGGAAGTCCTCTTTTAATGAGATTATTTTTCTGATTAGTTTGTTTATCCTTGGATAAATGGTGTTGCTAGAATGAAGGAGGGTTCACCATTAGTTCTATTTCCATCTTTCATTTCTATGTCAATGCTGAGAACAGCCCCTAAATAAAGAGATGTTCCGGAAATAAATAAATTTCCGGAAGTAGCTTTATTAAAACAATGTCACTCAGTTTTTTAAAATTCCATGCCGAAAATCACATTGTGGTTTTAATCATCCTTCAGAACTGACAGCATGATTATTGTTCATTTTTTGTTGAAAACAGAAAATTGTTAGCTGCCTAACATTTAAAAGAGTTTGTTATTCTTGGGAGGCCTGGGTGGCTCAGTTGGTTAAGCAGCTGCCTTTGGCTCAGGTCATGATCCCAGCGTCCTGGGATCGAGTCCCACATCGGGCTCCTTGCTCGGCAGGGAGCCTGCTTCTCCCTCTGCCTCTGCCTGCCACTCTGTCTGCCTGTGCTCGCTTGCTCTCTCTCCCTCTCTCTGACAAATAAATAAATAAAATCTTAAAAAAAAAAAAGTTTGTTATTCTCAAATTTGGGGATATAAACCCAGAAGGCTTTACCAAGACTATCAAATAACTGTTAACTGTAATTTTTACTCTTTAATTTAGAAAAGCTTTATTTAATTCAGTATGTTTAACCTAGTTGGGAAATCCAGTCTGTTACTTTCAAAACACCTTTCAGATATATTCTTTTGATAGAATTAGTGCTCTAAATATGTTTTCATTCCATTTTTCATTATGTTTCATTAAATAATATATGTTTCATTACATATATAGTTCATGAAGACCTTGGGACTGCAGATTTAATCAGTTTATGGTGAATGTCCTCTACATATAAATTCAAGTCAAAGATCTACCATTTCATCATTAAATCAAACAACCAAATCAGACTCCCTTTCTGTCTGGAAAAGTCTGGCTTGAAAACTCAAATGTTGTGTTAATGAATTTTGAAGACTTATAAAAATTATCAAGAACATCACTGAACACTTATTGTAAGAGATTACTAAAAGTCAAGGCTTAAAATCATATAGATTTAACATAATTTTTTAAGAAATAAGATAAATATACTATTTCTCATTATTTAGCTTGTAGCAATCATAGTTATCTGTAAGCTAAAATTAAAAGTTATACATAATACCATAGCAAGTAGGGTGATAAGATATTCTTTCAATAAACTGTGTATATTGAACAAAGGTAGGTGTTTGGCTTTTGGTAGAATTAGGAATCAAAATATAGCATTAAATTTATTAGATAGCATCTGACTTCTGTAAAATGTTAATAGTCTGCTAAAAACTAACTGGTGTGGCAGCTAGAACCTATTTTGTGTTACGGGTGGTAGGAAATAATAATCATCTCATGAGATTAAATAAATTGAGGTTTGACTATATTTGGAGTAAATATTTCATGATATGATCAGGAGAAGTTTTTCTTTGCAGTCTTTTATTCAGTGCATTGGGAAAATTCTAGTCATCCTGAAAAATATTTCAAGTTAGAATTAAAACGATCAGCATCACCAAATTATTCTTGTTTTAATTTCTCAAAGGTACTTTACTTTCCAGTCAGTGATTGTTCTAAAGAAGAGTATTTTAAACAGCAAGAAAGGTTACTTGTGTGAAAATCTGTAGCATTCAGCATTTCTTACAGGTACGTCCTGCTTTGCTAGTGGGGCTTCCTAGAAGAATCTGTTTCTTCCTTGGTAAGAATCTGAAGATAGAAAGTGGCCAATTTGTTAAATAAAAATCCTCCTTACTTTCACTGTACCCCGCTTTTCACCACATATCCAAATTTTGAACACATTCTAATTACCCAAATGCCCTGCCTCTAAATCTCCAACAGGAATAATAGAATGGGAAAAGTCAGGAAGCCCCAAGGACCATCACTGTGTATGCTTTAGACGTTAATGCGTCAGGGCGGTACAGCCTGGTGTAGGTGGGGAAGGTGAGCGGTGTGCCTCTAAATGGAAGAAATATAGCGAATATAGTATTTTACTGTTTTTCAGACTGCTCAGTCTGAGGGAAGGGTATGTATGAGAGGAGAGAATGTGGGAGAAGATTCCTTTAAATTACCCTTGCTCAAGGACCCCTTGAGAAGTTTTAGGGTACCCCTCTTCAGGTTAAACATAGCCCGTATGAAGGCCTCTGGGCCAGAGTGTTGAAAAGTTCTACCCTTATATCTGTGTTTATAAAATGTTTCCATCAATGATACTGTGGGGTTTTTTTGAGTCCACATTTGATAAAAGTTCTTATTTAGGACTTCTTAGTGAGCCCTGAGAAAACTGGGTTAATCTTTTGTTAGAGGGTATAAAACAAACTAGCCTGCTTGCCTCATTAATGTCATAAAGCTTATCCATCAACGGGCCAACACCAAGCCTTTTGAGTTCCCTTTATCAGATAATGTCAAGAACACCTGGGTTAGCGTTCTTCCCACCTCAGTCTAGTGCTTATTCAGTCCTGAGCTGTGCTGAAACTGCACACACACTAGGTAGAATGTTATGAAACAGTTTTCAGTGCAGACAGCTGAAACCCGATCACTTTCTCTGTTGAGTGTTTGAGCGATTACACTGTGCTTCTGCTAGCTTGCTTAAAATGTATAAGGGGCCCCGCAGGGAACAATGACCATGACTTTTGTTCATTCTGTGTGTAGAGTGAGAAAAATGTGGGAACTACAAACACTTAATGATGATTCAAGAAATTCAGGAAAGAGGTAAAATGTAATAAGTTAAACATTAAGTCTAACATTTGTGCTAAATCCTGCATTCCTTATTACAGGCAACTTCCTTGTGTTCTGTCAGGGTTTGGGGAGACATTATGGGAGGGGAGCTTTTTGAAAACTAGGTGTACTAAAGTTCCAACTTGCAATTTAAAACATTCACGTAAGTGATTTTTTGCTCAAATTATAAGATGAGCGCAATAAGAATCTTAAACACGTCTCAGATACCATATTTCTTTATTCTTGAGAAAGGTTATTAATCCATTCAAACACTGCCCTCTACTACAACATTTTTTACGGCCTTGCTGAATAAAGGCATTTATTGCAAGGCTCTATTTGACTGTCAGGTTTGGGGAGAAAATTTACTACTATTGCTCAAGGTAGAAGGGAAGAGAATAAGAGAAGCATTAGGAATTTCTCAAGGCTAAGAGGAATCTCTATGCAAAGAAGAAGAAAAACTTGGGGACCGTACAACCAGAATGCCTCGGCCAGTGTCTATTTCCCTAAGCTTGTGTCCTTGGTCCTCACCTTGCTTTACTGCCTCCTGGAGACGCACAAGATTTTATCACCTCCCCGCAAAAAGTTCCTAAAATCTATTGCCCTGACCCCTCCTTTGAGTTCCAGAAGTTCTTTACCAGCTTGCTGGGTGTTTCATGAGTGTCACCAGCATCTTAAATCTAATACGTTAAGAAATAAAACATGATTATCCCCCATCTCTAGCCTCCGTCTGTGCTCCTGTCACCTGCTCATCACTCACATTCCAAATCGGTGGCAAAGCTGCCGGTTCCCTGTTCCTCATGCTTGTGGGGATGCTCCCTTTGTCGCACTGCAGCGTGCACTGGCTTTCTGCCCTGGGAGGAAGCCTAGATGTGATTACCCTTTGCATCTAGAGTGAAAAGTTTGCTAACGAAGCTGAAGGAAAATGTTATGCTTTTAGGAGGTGGCACCAGAGCCTACTTGCAGCCCTTTCCTCTATTGCTCCCAAGGATACAGGGTCGTGTATCTGCCTCGTGCATCTGTCATCTCCACAAGGCTCTGGACTAGTTCGCCGGAGCCCCTGGCGAGAAAAGGCTTGGTCACGGACTCCTTGCCACCTACGTTTCATCTCATTTGCTGGAATAGATGGGCTTTGTCGCTACTCTTTTTTTAAGTTTTTGTTTAAAGTCTACTTAGAGGTACCTGGGTGGCTCAGTTGGTGGAGTGTTAGACTCTTGATTTTGGCTCAGGTCATGATCTCAAGGAGGTAGGGGCGAGTTGTGGAATCGAGCCCTGCATCGGGCTCCACGCTCAGCAGGGAATCTGCTTGAGATCCTCGCTCTCCCTCTCCCTTTCCCTCCGCCCCTCCCCCAGCATGTGCACGCTCTCTCTAAAATAAAATCTTTTTTTTTTTAAATTCCAGTTAACATGCAGTGTAGTATTTGTTTCAGTTGTGCTTTATGTCCAATGCATCTCTTGCTTGAGCATGGAGGTGATACATAATTCTGATTAAACTTTCTTTCTACTTCCTCAGGTATAATTAGAACAAGTGCTTTCTGATAGCCCCTAGAACTCTTGTGTGTTCTTCACAATCCCTCCTTTAAGGCAAATGATGCTTGTGTTCTTGTGTGGGCTGTCTGCTGTGTGGACGGTGTGTTTGGAGGACCTGTGTATGCAGTGCTCCCCCCTAAAGGCCCTGTTTCAGGTTTGGCTTGTGTGACTCTCATGAGTCAGTTATGATGAATCTCCTGAGAGTTGTGGCTGGCCCCGTCACACTGTCCTCATCCAGCACTCACACAGACCTCATACAGACCCTGCCATGTAGGGGCCACACCTGAAAACCAAAGATCTCCGTGGAAGGAGGGCTTCCTTGGAGTTCCGTTGTTCTGTGGACAGCAGTGGAGAAATCTTCTCAGCTGTGTTCAGCAGAAGAGGTGCAAGTAAGCAGAGTCTCAACGTTTATTGGAAACTTTTAGATAAATACTTCTAAAAAATTATTCTGTACTTGATAATTGATAGGTTAGCCACTTTTTATTTAAGTTCAGATCAGTGATGTATCATCCATAATTGTGTATATTCAACCAACAAATACTTACTAAATATTTCATTCTAATTCAGAAAATAAGGCATAAACGTGGAAAGATAACTGACTATGTAAAATAAGTAACTAGCTAGCCAAGTGGCTAACTGTGAAATAAATTTCAAAGGACAGCCGGTGTTTAAGAACAGAAGGGTTTGGGGTCAGATCTGGGTTTTGATCTTGCTTCTGACATTGGTGGTGTGGCCGAGGCAGATTACTTCATCTTTCTACTCCCAGTTTTCCCATAAAGCTTTCTTTGTAGGCTTGTTGTAGGAGTTAAATGAGCTAATATCTGAATCATACCTAGTGAATTATGGCTTATTTAGCTTGAGTATCATAGAATGAAACTCAAATAAAACATCTTTGGAATTCATGATGGTGCTTAAAGGTGTCTTAAGCATGGCCTACTGAATGCAAAGGCCGTAGGTTTAGGGCTTCTTAATTTTCTGACTAAGGGATGAGTGATTCCAGAACCTGGAATGACATTGAGTTTGGCGGCTCTGACTGTTAAAATAA
This sequence comes from Mellivora capensis, assembly GCA_004024625.1. NCBI lineage: Eukaryota > Metazoa > Chordata > Mammalia > Carnivora > Mustelidae > Mellivora > Mellivora capensis. The sequence goes on along the minus strand of PISX010004781.1, from coordinate 92,544 downwards.
GGGACGTGCGAGGGACAGAAGGGAAGCCAGGGGCCAGATCAGCAGACACATGGCTACATCCGTTCAGTAGAGGCTGGTTCACACCAACCCCCAGAGAAGTAGATTTAGTAGTAGATTTAGTTACCCGTGAAGTGGAGGTGATGGAGAAGTTACCCGGTTACAGTCCATGCTATGATCATGGTACATAGAAGATCTTAGAGGAGCAGAATCCAAGATGAAAAGACTATGAGCCAGAGAAGACTTCCTCTAAGTGGAAACACAAGTGAACTCTTAAAGAACAAAGCAATAGACATTAAACAAGAGAAGAGGTAACAGTTCATCAAGCGGTAGAAACAGCATGTTGTAAGAAACAAAAACATGGGAACCCCAAACCAACTTGATTCCCTAGGATGGTGTTTGTTCCCAACGGAGTTCTATTTTTTTCCCCTAGCATGAAGTTCTAGGTTTTAAACCTGGTCTGGACTCTCACACTGACCACAGTAGCTGCATCACAGGCTTGGCTGTCGCTGACCCAGATTATCCTTGGTCAGAAGGGTTCTTGAAATTTTGTCTCAAAGTCCTGGCCACAAAGCCTTTAAAAATGGTGATACCAGATCCAGCCCTGAGCTGTCTTCTCAGATTTCCACTAGACTGGTTCTGCAGCAAGTGCTCGCAGGGTAGGGAGTTCCCCATCCCGCTCACGTATATTCACACTGAAATGAATTCCTCTCTCTAGCCTCCAACAAACAGCAGATAGCTTAAAAGGCAGTCTTTCATTAGACCTTTGTAGAAAGATTAATAGATACCAGAGAGTTCCATCCCAGTGGCTCTCAATCTAATTTATCATCAGAATTGCGTGAGGAATTTTTTAAAGATTTTATTTATTTATTTTCAGAGAGAGAGAGGGAGAATGAGCGAGCACAGGCAGACAGAGTGGCAGGCAGAGGCAGAGGGAGAAGCAGGCTCCCTGCCGAGCAAGGAGCCCGATGTGGGACTCGATCCCAGGACGCTGGGATCATGACCTGAGCCGAAGGCAGCCGCTTAACCCACTGAGCCACCCAGGCGTCCCTGCGTGACGAATTTTTAATGCAGAGGCCCAGGCACCACTCCTACAGGTTCTACAGTGAATAGGTTCACAGTGGAGCCTGAGTCTGTATTAAAAAAAAAAAAAAAAAATCTCCCACCAGGAACCCTAGTCATCGGCCGGATCTGGGAACGTTGGTTGAGAAGACAGCCCCTGGGTTTTCTGTCCATTGACCAGGGCTGATAGAATCTGGCCAGTCACCCTTCCTGAGAATCGGTACTGCAAGCCACGAGTCACTTTGGGCACGTTTTGCATGGAAGTGATGAGTGCCGTGCTCGGGGACAGCGGCATTTATGCTTGTACGCAGAGGTGGTAAAAACCAGTCTGCAGAGAGACAGGAGCTGCAAACACCCAGAGCTTCGGAGAGGAGACAGGGCAGAAGTGTGCTGGCAGCTTTCCATTTCCCCGGGCTCCCTGAAGCCTGGCACTCCCTTCTAAGAGGTGTTCCTTTATGCTGGAATAAATTCCCCCTCTTGGGCTAAAGCCAACACAAGTTGGTTTCTGTTACTTGAAGCTGAAGAGCCCAACTACTACCAGTCCGACGAAAATCGCTTCTCCAATAGGAGAACAATCAAAGCGCCCACTTCAAACACACCGTGGTATGAAATCTCAACTTTCTTCCTGAATGCATCTGGAAATGGGCTCAGGGGAGGAAAAAACAAAACCCTCTTACTGTTGAGTAGCTTATTCAGTGATTACCTTGGTACAAGGCATACTCCTTTACGAGAAAAAGAAAAAGACACTGCACTGACTAGAAGAAATGAAAGGCAGCGGCAGAAGGCATGCAAACAAGCAGGGCCGAGATGGGTCTCCCTAAGGGAAAAGGAAATTTGGGGGCCCAGATGATCGCTGAGGCAGTGCCAACCTCAGTTATGCTGACCCCAGTCCGTACCTTCTGCCTCCTCCTCTCCGAATCAGCCCGCGGCTGGCAGAGGTCTCTGAACCGGGCCAGGGTTTTTGACCGGTTGGGTTGAAAGAATCAACACTGCCTAAGAAACAAATAGAGCAGGGCGCCTGGGTGGCTCAGTGGGTTAAGCCTCTGCCTTCGGCTCAGGTCATGATCTCAGGGTTCTGGGATCGAGCCCCACGTTGGGCTCTCTGCTTGGCTGGGAGCCTGCACCCCCCTGCCCCCCGCCTGCCTCTCTGCCTACTGGTGAACTCTCTGTCAAATAAATAATAAATAAAATCTAAAAAAAAAACAAAAAAAACAAATGGAGCACGGCTGTTCTCAAATGGGAAAACAGGCCCCTCTTCTTTCCCAGAGAGAGCTGTCCTTGCCAAGCCGGGGTTCCACGAGAGTATCCCTGCGCAGGGCGCTTCACTGCTCTTCTCCTCTTGAACAGGAATCACGTTCAGCCCTCCTGGTCACCGCCACACACCTAAAAACCAAACGGAGACGCTCACCCAGCCAAGGGACTGGGAATGTCACTCACTCATCAGCCTGAGGCCCGGAAGGCCTCTTGGGCCAAGCAGCCCTGCGCTCCCAGGGCCTGCAGCCCGAGAGCAGCCCCAGAACCCAGCTGACGGATGCCTGTCGCTGAAAATGAGATCAGAAATGGGCCAGCGCGGTTCTGAGGCAAAAAAAAGCCACCCCAACGGAGTAAAAATGGGTTCAAAGTGTTGTACACGCCACCCTGGTGGTCTTCAAGTTATGTCCCAGAATCAGTGGTTCACAACACGCTGGAAGAAGAGAGTGGGCTCTGAGTCTCCTCCCAGCCCTGGTGTCCAGCAGAGCGGTTCTGCCTTTGCCTGTGTACTCGCTGGGCTTTCCGCCCGGTCTGCAGGCCGGCTGGGGAGCTAATAGTACTGAGAGCTCATCCCGAGCGTGTGGGCGCATGAGGGCACGTAGCCACACGCACAGCAGACACTGTGCTGGCTGTTTTGGATGCTGCAGCTCGATTCCGTCCAACACGTCCGAGGGGTAGATTCTGTTATTATCTCCGGAGCATAGTTGAGGAAACAAAAAGGGTCTTGTCCAAGGTCACAAAGCTACGCTGTGGGAAAGCCAGGAATTGCATCTAGCTCCCTCAGACCTTGGAGCCTTGACTGGAACTGTCCCTGGGATAGACCTCGGGGGGAAAAACCATCAGAGGGAGGAAAATTTAAAAAGTGAGCCCTTGGCCAGAGCAGTCATTCTCAACCTTGCCCGCACATTAGAGTCACCTGGAAGCTCTAAAGATGGCAAATGCCAGGCTCTCCCCCTGGAGATACTGATTTAATGGGTCTGGGGAGCAGCCTGGACATAGGGATTTGTTTTTAAAGATTGAGAGCCAGTGCCTTAAAGAAACAGCGATAGGAATCCAATAATTAAAATTACATGTCAACACTGATTTGAGGGTATCAAAGATAGGAATTTCCCTCAGGGCAGATTACTCAGCTGATGGTATAAAAAGTGTCCTTTAAGAAGTAGAAAGAAACATTGTAAAACTCTAGCTCTGGAGCAAGGCAGAGAGAAGACTTGTTTTCTCCTTCTCCTGCGCAGCCCACTATGAACTTGAGTGTACTCGGTCACTTACTTGATGCGGCTGACACAGAGGGTATTGACCACGTACAGGAGACTAGGAAAGATGGGGAAACCGTAAACTGGAGATCAGGGCCCACCATCTGTGATTCCACTTTTATGTACTCAATCCAGGATCAGGATAAGCTGAGGTGGGTGAGGCCTTGAGCACAAAATTTAAAGGGACTCAAAACAAAACCAAAAAACTCATCCGTTATCAAGATAAGGAATGTTTTAGGGGCATATTTTAAAAAACGAAAATCAGTGCAGAAAATATCCATGGTGAACAAAAGGTCAAGAATTTCAGTACAGACAGGACCCAATAGGACTGCAATGGGGTCGGGGTGGGGTGGGGAATGGGGGTTGGAGGAAGTGGTGCAAGTAAGTTTAGGGTTGGATCTCCTCTATCTTTATTTAAAATGGAATTTTGGGCATTGATCTTGATTTTTAAAGTTTTTGCATGAAAGCATTATTTTTCTTAAATTTTTTTTGCCCCACCATGAGTCCCAGTAAACATTCCTGCAAGGGGAGTAAACCTCTTTTTGGCTTATTCAGATGCTTCTGAATTGAGGGAAGAGAATATCACAAAAGCATCAGAACACTAGTCTCCCAGAGGCCTGATGGTATTTCCTGCACCAGGAAGACCTCCCCAGAGAAAGAGCCCCATTGTTCAGAGCCAGCAGGTAAGGAGGGAGGGGAGAGTGGAGAACCATCGGGGAGGCTCAGGTCAGCCCCAGTGCTAAGGGCAGGGCTGGTGTTCCTGTCTGTTGACTCACTTGGCTGGGAGAACACAACGCCCCGTCACACAGGATTCTAACAGTCCCCTTGGTCAGTTAGTCTGTTTAACCTTCAGATCCCTTATCTGTAAAATAGAGCTAATAATACATCCCTCACAGGGATATTTTGGGGATAGATGAGGTAATATCTATAAAGAATTTTGCATGCTGCCTGGTACATTCTAAGTGCTAAAACAGGGCATTTGTTATAAGATGATGACTCCATTTTCTAAGTCTGTTCTCGAAGCTCTAATTCTTAGTCCACTTCTGGAACATTTCACTGCTCACTGATAACTCATCAGAGGGTAGGCCAAATCAGTCAGCTTTGTGGCTTGTTAGTAAATCTGGACAGTTATCACTAACATGGGTCAGGGTTAGAGAAGGCCTGAAGAGGCCTAAATTCTGGTCTCCCACGTAGGACTTGTTAAGTGTGTGGACTTAGGCCTACCCCTTCACATCTCAGGGCCTCTTTCTTCTTTACTAAATGAGGATTATAATAGTATCTTTCTTATTGTTCTCCTCTTGTGCGATCAAAGAGATGATGAGGCAAAAGTGATTCACAGTTGCACACTCAGGTGGAAATAAGCTTTAAGGTGTCATTCTTGAAGTGAGCTCATTTCTTTGGCCTGTTGACATGGTTCTGGTACTGAACCTCACTAAGCCTCGGAAATGGATTCTTTATTCAGGACTCTAAAATGACAGCAGAAAGGATCGAGAGGAACAAAATTTGGACTATGGAGTGAACTGCATCTTATCTGCTAAATTTTTACTTCAAACAGAGAGATAAGACCTTAGCTCTGGTACTCTTTTACTTTCCGACAGGGAACTGAGAGTAATTTTAAGAAGCATGACTCAGGGAAATGTCTCCCTCCTGATCCTGCCTAGAACTACTTCTATTGTCCCAACTTTGTGTATTTTGATCTTCTCAAATGTCCCATGTAGTTACACATCCTCCTTGGGTACATGTTCGAATGATCACTTCTTTTTCTCAAGGGTCCTTCATTAATTCATGAGAAGTTTTTATCATTTTGACTGGAATTATTTACAATTCAAACTGTAAATGCAGTCATTTTCTAGTCGTGGTTATGGAATGAGTATAATGACTGAGAGCATGTGCCCTGATACTAGGCTATGTATGCCACTAAGTAAGTTGGGGGGGGGGCACCACATCCCTGATCTCATAGGATCGTAGTGAAAAATAAAAGAACTAATGCTTATGACGTGCTTAAAATAGTGCCTAGCGCATAGTAAACACTTAATAAATGTTCACCATTATCGTTTTGATCTCACTTTGCATACGCTGCTACACCAATCTGTGCCATTATGAAACTTAAAGCTTGTCCTCGGGGACGGGGCCTGTGGTTCCAAATACTGTCCCTATTATACTTCCTTCAAGATTGTTGTCTCTCTCTTTCTTTGCTTTCTTCCTCTCTTTGCAATGGCAATGGGAAGGATCACATAGACAGGCTATTTCAGGAAGTCTTTCCCTCTTGGTGCCGAATATCCATCATCTCTGTCTTCCCTCCTAATCCACCCACTGGTTGCAGCCTCTGGCAAGTCTGTCATTTGGCAGTCCTACATCCATGATGAATCATCTGCAGTAGCACTCAATAAATTATGAAGAATACAGGGAAATTACAAATCAAAACCACAATGAGATACTCCACCAGTTAGAATGGCTAAAATTAACCTGACCGGAAACAACAAATGTTAGTGAGGATGTGGAGAAAGGGGAACCCTCTTACACTGTTGGTAGGAAGGAAACCCTCTTACACTGTTGGTAGGAAGGAAACCCTCTTACACTGTTGGTGGGAAGGAAACCCTCTTACACTGTAGAAAACAGTATGGTGTTTCCTCAAGAAATTAAAAATAGAGCTACCCTATGACCCAGCAATTGCACTATTGGGTATTTACCCCAAAGATACAGATGTGGTGGAAAGAAGGGGCATCTGCACCCCAGTGTTCATAGCAGCAATGGCCACGGTCGCCAAACTGTGGAAGGAGCTGAGATAAACATCTTTATCAATATCTTTATCCAACGAATGGATAAAGATATGGTTCATATATATAATGGAATATTACTCAGCCATCAGAAAGGATGAACACCTACCATTTACATCAATAAGGATGGAACTAGAGGGGATTATGCTAAGTGAAATAAGTCAATCAGAGAAAGACAATTACCATATGGTTTCACTCATATATGAAATATAAGAAATAGCACAGAGGAACATAGGAGAAGGGAGGGAAAACTGAATGGGAAGAAATCAGAGAAGGAGATAAACCATGAGAGACCCTTTACTCTGGGAAACAAACTGAGGGTTGCAGAAGGGGAGGGAGGTGGTGGGGTGGAGTAAATGGGTGGTGGGCATTAAGTAGGCCACATGATGTGATGAACACTGGGAGGTATACACAACTAATGAATCAATGAACACTGCATCAAAAACTAATGATGTGGGCGCCTGGGTAGCTCAGTTGGTTAAGCAACTGCTTTCGGCTCAGGTCACAATCCTGGATTCCTGGGATCAAGTCCCACATCGGGCTCCCAGCTCCATGGGGAGTCTGCTTCTCCTTCTGACCTTCTCCACTCATGCTCTCTTTCACTCTCTCTCTCAAATAAAATCTTAAAAAAAAACAAACCCAAAACTAATGATGTACTATATGTTGGCTAATTGAATTTAAATAAATAAATTTTGAAGAACTAAGTTCTAATAAAATAGTTGATCTTTGGTATCATTATTATTTAGATATTTATGCAATTTTTGAAGCTAAATCATTTTTATAAAAACTAAGGGATTCGTACTCCTGTCTAAAAGTAATTCTACATTGTATTTGGTAAGTCGAGAATTGGAGGGTGCTGTAAAGTTCTGGCAAATCAGAGCATGGACATTTTGGGCTAGCTGATAACAGGATGGCCAAGTTAGTAGTGTGACGTAATTAATGGAGAAAAGAGATGTATCCAGCAGGTATTCTTGGACACCTGCTGTGTGCTGGCTTGTTTGGAGAAGCAGACAAGAATAGGTCAGAGACCTTGTCCCTGGATTTTACATCTGAATAGTCAGATATGCTGTAGGAATGATATGGCTGATTCTTTTTTTTTTTTTTTTAAGATTTTATTTATTTATTTGACAGACAGAGATCACAAGTAGGCAGAGAGGCAGGCAGAGAGAGAGGGGGAAGCAGGCTCCCTGCTGAGCAGAGAGCCCGACACGGGGCTCGATCCCAGGACCCTGGGATCATGACCTGAGCCGAAGGCAGAGGCTTTAACCCACTGAGCCACCCAGGTGCCCCGATGTGGCTGATTCTTAAGGACACTGTTGCAGCAATGTATTTCCTGCTGTCTCAGGCTTTCCTTAGATTTATAAAATGAGAAAATAGATTATAGGATCCTTATTATCTTACTTTCTGCTGTTTCCTGTGTAGGAATGAATAAAACTCTACCATGATTTGTACCAATACATATTTGAAGATCAGAATTATTAATTGAATCAGAATTTTAAGATAAAAATCTAACAAAAAAGAATGTATGATATGAAATCAGAGTTGATAAACACTCCTGTGCTAGTATTTTAAAATAACATTTTTATTTTAAAAGGAAATGTGTGTTAATGTACAAACTTGAGAAATATAAAAAATATTAAGAAAAATTTTAAAAATCCCTTATTATTCCATTACCCAAAGATCATTAACCTCCAATTTCTGTTCTGAGTTGGGAATAACTGTGCAAGTGCATACCATTTGAGAAACAACAATGCATTTTAATCAGATGATCTCCTGTGATCTTAGCAGTTCTGAGGTGGGCAGTTTAAATTCTAAATGGAAACTCAGCCTTGAAAGGCTGACAGCCTTGAAAGGCTGAACTTGGTCAAGTTCAGAGAGTTGGTGAGTGCAAGAACCAGAGTTTGTGCTGAAGTCTTAAAGTTCAAACTCAATATTCTTTCCAGACACAGCAGAGTAGATACTGTATGATTCTTTTATATGAAGTTCTAGAAGAGACAAAACTAACCCATGGGAATAGAAATCAGATCAGTGGTTGCCTGGATGGTGGGGGCAGGGAGGTGTTGGGAAATGAAGAGAGAGGGACACGAGGCATTTCTGGAGGAGGGGAAATGTTCTGTACTTTGATCTACAGATGTATGCATTTGTTAAAACTCATCAAATTATACTTTTAAGATCTGTATTTATCCCTGCATGCATATTATACTTCTACTTTAAAAATCACTTTTCTATTTTAACTGTAAGGATATATAGTATGGAAAATGGGCAATACTGTAATTTCTTCATAAGACAAAAATATCATCACGTTATTTCATATAAACTATTTTATTTTTAATTTTTTTTCATGTAAACTATTTTAATTATTAAAGTGGTCATCTTCCTTTCCTGGCATATTAGGCTCCTGTGGCCGCTGTAACAAATCACCACACTTAGTGGCTTGAGACAACCTAAATTTATTGCCTCCCCGTTCTAGAAGTCAGAAGTCAAAAATAGGTCTCGCTGAGCTAAACTCAAGGTGTTGGCGGGACCAAGTCCCTTCTAGAGGTTCATGTGAGAATCTGTCTCTTTGTTTCAGAAAGATGGCTCAAAAAAGGATTTCCAAATGACTCCTAAACATACAGAAAGGTGCTCAGCCAATTTAACAATCAAGGGAAATAATAGTAATTTAAAAAACGCCGATCAATAGGAAAATAGATAAATAAATTGTGGTCTAGTCATATGATGGCAGGCTATACAGATATTAAAAATGAGGGGCACCTGGGTGGCTCAGTGGGTTAAAGCCTCTGCCTTCGGCTCGGGTCGTGATCCCGGGGTCCTGAGATCGAGTCTGGAGTCGGGCTCTCTGTTCCGCGGGGAGCCTGCTTTGTCCTCTCTCTCTGCCTGCCTCTCTGCCTACTTGTGATCTCAGTCTTAGTCAAATAACTAAATAAAATCTTTAAAAACAAAAAATGACTCAACTACCAATAGACACAATGACATGGATTGTAGATCTACTCAGATGTGCTAGTGAATGAAATTAGCCAGTCGCAGAAGACCACATAGTGTGTGATTCCATTCAGGTAAGGTGAAAATAAAAAGTGCAGCCCTAAACCACAGTACTGAGGGATACACCGTGGTTAGATAATAGGAATATAAAGAGAAATGAAGCGGCCAGAGCAAGGAAGAAGAAGGAGAATAGCGGGTGGGTGGAGAGGGGGTACACGGTGTTTGGGAGGAAGACGAAAGGGCTTTTGGGGCACTGGCAATTCCCGTTTATTGAGCTGGGTGGTGCTTATATGGGTATTTATCTTGAGATAACCATTATGCTGTATGTTTTTGTTTTGTACACTCCTTTGTATGTATGCTCTACCTCACAATGAAAAAGTAAACAACAGCAACAACAACAACAAAAAACCAAAAAAAACCCCACCATCAAGATGGTTCAAGACGAAAAGGGAAAGTGGAATTCATTAGGACGCATCCAAGAGCCCAGGATGATATTGGAACAATGAAGCATAAAAATTAACTTATGGTTCACAGGGGCCCATGCCAAATGGGAAACGTGTTGTACTATAGAACTCCTATTGTCTGATAAAAATAAGCACACGTTTGCCTGGAGAGACAAATATTTCTCTGACTCTAAACCATGGGCAGAATGTTAAGCTCATTACATAAGGTAAGAACAATGTATTCAGTTGCAGGTTTTCTGAGGACCATGAAATGTTCCTTAAAAGGACATTACTTAACTGAATTCTTGATAAAAGCTAAGAGCATGACATTGAATCATAGCTCAGTGAAAGCATTTCTGAGGAATCTAAGTTGACACAGTCCTATGACTTTCTAGTGCAAGGACACAGCAGTGCTGTAGGAATTCTAGAAGATTTCCAGCTGTTTCCTGAATGCAACCTTCTGTACTTTGACTATGTACCCTCAAAGAGAAGGGTCAGTGTCCCAGGCTGACACTGTAGAAGCTTTCCTCAGACCCTTATTCCAGGCCTGGCTTTCTCCCATGGCTCTTGGCTTTCTCTTCCTTGGCCTTGACCTCTACTTGGCCTTGACCACAGCTTTCTCCTGCTGAGCATGCCTGGCCCGCTTATCAGGTTAGGGTGGGGCTAGTAAGGATTCCTCAGCCAGACTGGCTCTGCACATTGTACTGAAGGCAATGGATACACCGTCTTTTTAAACCTCTCCCTCTTTTCCCAGGCACCCAGGCCTCATCCCCCGACTCTGCAACACAGCAGAATGGTCCAAAGCCTGGGCTTTGGGCTCAGACACTACCGCAGTGAATCCTGACCCAACCACCTAATGGACATATCCTGTGTCTCATTTCTCCCTTTGTAAAATGGTGATGATTTTACGATTCACCTCATGTGTAGGTTAAACCCTGTGCAGTGGAGAGACTGTATCGCGGTGTGGTTGAAAGCCAAAACTCGGGAACCAGACCGCTTGGCTTCCTATTCCAGCTCTACCACTTCCTAGCCATGTGGCCTGGGACCCCTTTCTTAGCTCTTATGCTGCAGGCGGCTCACCTATAAAATGGGAAAAATACAGCATCGGGGGAAGGGTTGTTGTGAGGATTATGTGGTTAATATGTATAATGTATCCAAACACAGGGCACATACCAAATGCTTTATAAATGTTTGTTAAATAAAGGGTTAGATGCCTGCCATATAGTAAATTTCAATAAATGTTACAAATTTTAATTATTTCTGCTTGTGTGACCCCTCTCCTTCCATTTCCCCGACTATAACGATTGATTAAAGAGTAAGAATCTGAGTGTGATGGGGCGCCTGGGGGGCTCAGTCGTTAAGCATCTGCTCACGTCACAATTCCAGGGTCCTGGGATTGAACCCCACATCAGGCTCCCTGCTTGGCAGGAGGCCTGCTTCTCCCTCTCTCACTTCCCCTGCTTGTGTTCCCGCTCTCACTGTGTCTCTCTCTGTCAAATGAATGAATAAAATCTTAAAAAAAAAAAAAGAAAAATATGAATGTGAATCTAAGTGGGAACCTTGGGTCTTGCCTTGCCTCCCTTCCCTTCTTCTCCCTTCCTCCTCCTCCCCTCCCCTCCCCCTCCTTTCCCTTCTCCTCCCCATTCCTTTCCTTCCCTTTCTTCCTACTTTTCCTTGTTAAAGATTGATTGATTTTAGAGAAAGAAAGAGTGTGAACATGAGCAGGGGGGAGAGAGACTCTCAAGCAGACTCTGCAATAAGCTCAGAGCCTGGAGCCCCACACAAGGCTGGATCCCACAACCCCAAGGTCATGACCTGAGCCAAAACCAAGAGTCAGAGGCTTAACCAACTGAGTCACCCAGGCGCCCCACCCTTGGTTATTTCTTACTGAAGTCTTAAGATGGGGTGGGGGGAAGACCCTTTTCCCCTCTGGTTGCAAAGCTGTTACTAGTGTCAGAGAAGCAGCAAAGCAACAGGAGAGAAGAAAGCTGAAATAGAAAAGTAAGAAATATTTGAGGAGGGGAGCAGAGATGGGGAGAGACAGTGAAAGACCAAGAGACAGTGACCTAATGGTGTTGGAGTCATGGTTCTCATGTCTGGAGTCCCAGAAATTTTTTGGTTTTTGTCTTTTCCAATCATGGTTGAACAAAGAGTTCTTTTCATTCTGTGAGCCACCCCTGCCCCACCTTTTTAAAAAATAAATCTCCTCTAAGCAAATTTGAGTCAGGTTTCTGTCTCTTGCCACCAAAAGAATCTAGAACACCATTAGTTTGGGAAAAGTGACTTTCTATTCTTAAATATATGCGTGATCCATGAGTAAGTAACACCAAGTGGCACTGAAGTCCCAGTGGGCCACCTGGCTTCCATTTTCATGTTCACAAATGAAGCTGATCCAATCTGTGACACATTCTGCCCAAACGTTTCAGAGTGGATCCAATTATCTTCCTGTGTAAACACAATGCCATGGGATTAGATGTAGCAGAGGTAATACGAATGGATGTGGTAAGGCCATTTTGTAGTGTGCTCACAATAGCCCAAGACTGAAATATCTGTGTGGCCGACTCCCATTAGCTGTTCCGAGGGCCAAATGATGCCCATCAAGATATACCATTATATGCCCAGTTAGTCCTGATTCTGATTTACTTTTTTAATAGGATTCACCTTTACTCTTCTACAAATACATGCGTTTATCTCTTTCACTCTTCTATTCTTATCTATTTGGTTGTATTTATTTATTTATTTATTTTTAAAAGATTTTATTTATTTATTTGACACACAGAGAGAGAGAGATCACAAGTAGGCAGAGATGCAGGCAGAGAAAGGGGGGGAAGCAGGCTCCCTGCTGAGCAGAGAGCCCGACGTGGGGCTCGATCCCAAGACCCTGAGATCATGACCTGAGCCTAAGGCAGAGGTTTAACCCGCTGAGCCACCCAGGCACCCCGGTTGTATTTATTTTTTATGTATTTGGAGTGAGTTCACCCCCGGGCCCTAATTCATAATGCGTCTTGGCAACAATGGAGCCTCGGGGGGCTGGTCTTTGGGTGCCTACATACTTAGGGTGCCCGGAGCTGCAAGGGCAGATTGTGAATAAGAATTTGGTATTATAGGGTTTCTAGACATTGAGATTACAATCCTCGGGTACAGGAGAGCAGAAAACCCCATCAGTCTTTGAGGGAGTGGGATTCGAAGGATGGGGTCAGCCTGGGACCCAGACCAGCTCTGTCCATATTTCACCTGCCTCTTTCCCATATTTTTTCCCTAATTGACTGGGGTGGGCAAGGTTATGTAGTATCACATTAGGACTTTTCCACATTGTTAAAGTATTAATGATTCTTTAAAAATGGAATGGAATTGATGAGCCATGTGTAGTTTACTTAATCATTTTCTTATTGGGGGTCATTTAGGTTGCCTCCAAATTTTGCTTTTGTAAATACAGCTGTAATAAAATCTTTGCTCATAAAGTTTTTTCCACATTTAGAATAAAATTATGCAAATTAATTCCTGAATATTTTAAGGCTTTTGACACATTTGCCAAATAATTTTCCAGAGGGGCTCTATTTTCTAAAGGGCAATGTCTAAAAGTACATTTTCCTCTGCTCCTTTGCCAGAACTGAGTATTATAATTTTAAAAACTTTTGCTAATATGATAGTTGAAAAATGATCTTACTGCTTTAATATATATTTCTTCGATTATTCTGGAAGTTAAACACTCTTGCCTCATGTACTTATTAACCACTTATTTCTTCTTTTCATATACTTTTCTCAGCTCTGATCTTCTCCTCATAACTTCTAACTGCAGAATGAGGTCAATGAATGCAGAATTCATTGGGATTGGCAAACACTTCAGCAGCCTCATGGAAGAGCCAGCAAACATGTCAGAAATCCCAAAACTTTTTGGGTACACACTTAGAAATCACACTTGTCAGGGTGCCTGGGTGGCTCAAGTTGGTCAAGCAAATGACTCCTGATTTTGGCTCAGGTCATGATCTCAGGGTTGTGGGATCAAGCCCCAAGTTGGGCTCCCAGCTCCACAGGGAGTCTGCTTCTCCCTCTCCCTCTGCCTCTCCCCCTGCTTGTGCTCTTTCTCTCAAATGAATAAATAAGATCTTTTAAAAAAAAAAAGGACTTCTTAGGTCACTCTATGCACAATAGACCCTTAATTAATGTTTCTGAATTTCTAGAGTTAAAAATGAGGAAGAAATTTGCTCAGGGAGAGAGCTGCAGGCATTAAGGCCGTGAGAACTAATTCCTGCCACGAGAACTCGGAAGGGGCAATGGTTTTGTCCATTCTAATGAGACGGCAAATAAAAGTGATAACAAGATTGTGGTTTTCGGTCCATCATTTACCATCTTCTTGTAGTCCTGCTTAATGTTAGTTACTTGGATTAAAATGGATATTTACTATCTTGGCGGTTCTTTTTTAAAAAGTTATTTTTATTTATTTATTTATTTATAATAACTTATTTATTTATTTGACAGAGAGAGAGAGAGCACAAGCAGGGGGAGCAGCAGGCAGAGGGAGAAGGTGAGTCCCCGCTGAGCAGAGAGCCTGATGCAGGGCTCCATCCCAGGACGCTAGGATCAAGACCTGAGCCGAAGACAGATGCTTAACGACTGTGCCACCCAGGCGCCCCCAACTGTGGTTCTTGTACAGGATTTATGCCTGACGTCTTGTAAACACACCAGTGCTTATGATGATTTGATTTAGTGTTCACATTGTGTTTGGACTGTTAGGCAGATCGAAAATGGGTGACTCTGTTAGTTAAGAATGAGGGATCTATACTGTGAGTCATCATTTTTAAATGAAAGGGTTTGACATATACTGCATATTTTATTCTCTTAAAATTTAGAAGGAAAGAAAAAAAGGGGTCTTGCAGATCCCACTGCCGAGACTAAACTGTGGTGGTTCTGGAGGCTGACACGGAAGCAGCAGGATGAATATCCCTGGGAGAGCTTCTAGTTTACACAGGTTTGGAAATGGCACTGCCTCCCCACGCTGGTGTTCTCAGTGATCTGAGCCAAGCTACCGAATGAGCAGGACAGAAAGCTGACGTGAAGGCTGAGGGACGCTCTGCAGTTACGGCGCCTCCACTGGCCTGGCGGTGTGGCGGGTGGCGATGCGTGCTGATGAACTGGGAGAAGGTCCAAGGCTAGCCCACAGCTACATAAATGAGGGCAAGTCATTTGACACTGTCAAGTATCAAGACTATTTATTTATAAAAAGGAAATAATTCAGGGGCGCCTGGGTGGCTCAGTCGGTAAGCCTCTGCCTTCAGCTCTGGTCCTGATCCCAGGGTCCTGGGATAGAGCCCTGTGTCCGGCTCTTTGCTCAGAGGAGAAGAATCTGCTTCTCCCTCTCTCTCTGCCTCTCCACCTGCTCATGCTCTGTCTCTTTCTCATGCTGTCCCTTTCTCTTAAATAAATAAATAATCTGGAAAAAAAAGGAAATATCTCATATAATTCATATTGCCTGAGCTATTTCTTAAAGTAGCTGTGAGGCTCAAAAGTGAAAGTGATATGGGACACCGGGGTGGCTCAGTCAGTTAAGTGTCGGCTCTGGGTTTTGACTCTAGTTGTGATCTCAAGGTCGCACAATCGAGCCCTGCATTGGGCTCTGCACTTAGCATAGAATCTGTTTGGGATTCTTTCCCTCTCTCTCTGCCTTGACCCCGTGCTTGCCCATGCACTAGCTCTCTCTCTCTCTGTAAAATAAATAAAATCTTTTTTTAAAAAAAGTGAAAGTGAGATTAAAAAAAGTAAAAATAAAGTAAAAAGATAAATTAATTTAAAAAAAAGAAATATTTAAAAAAAAGTGAAAGTGAGGGGCACCTGGGTGGTTTAGTGGATTAAAGTCTCTGCCTTCGGCTCAGGTCATGATTCCAGGGTCCTGGGATCGAGCCCCACATTGGGCTCTCTGCTCGGCGGGGAGCCTGCTTCCTCCTCTCTCTCTCTCTCTCTGCCTACTTGTGATCTCTGTCTGTTAAATAAATAAATAAAATCTTTTTTTTTTAAAAAGCGAAAGTGATATGACATAAAATTGCTTTGTAAACTCTAAAGCAATGTACAAACATAGGTCTCTGTTACCGATCTAGCTCTAAGGTATGTTGTTCATACAGTAGTTCCCCCTTATCTGTGGTTTTGCTTCTGCCATTTTATTTCCCTTCAGCCAACAGCAGTCGGGGAGCTGGTAATCCTCCTTCTGACAGACCAGATCATCAGGAGGTCAGTAGGAGCCTAACGCTATGTCACAATGCCTGTGTCATTCACCTGACTTCATCTCATTATGTAGGCATTTTATCATCTTAATTACAAAAGAGAAAAAGAGCAAGTACAGTACAAGAAGATATTTGGAGAGACATATTCATATGACTTTTACTATAATGTATTGTTATAAATTGTTCTATTATTAATTACTGCTCTAAAGTCTCCTAATTTATAAATTCAACTTGATCATAGATACATATGTATATGTAGGAAAAAGCATAACATATATACAGTTCAATACTATCTGTGGTTTCAGGTGTTCACTGGGGGTCTTGGAATGTATGGACGTGTAGACTATAGTATAAATTATATACATTATACCCAAAGAGCATAGACACATTCTTTCATCATCCTAAAAGCTGAATTAAGTTTTCTAGATATAAATAGTTCATTATTTTATGATCATAATTTTTCCTTTCTATGGCCTGTTCATTCTACAAAGATCACAATAGGATTTAACCTTTAACTTCTGGGTGAGCACGCGTGCATGCATGTGTGTATTTGATGTTAATAGTAGGAAGAGGGAAAAAGGAAGAAATATGGACAAGGCCTTACAGTAGTTGGATGAGGACTTACAGGTGACTAGTCTAATTTCTTCATTTTATTGAGGCTGGAATCCATGATGTTATGTGGTTGATACCCAAGAATGCATAATTTATTAGAGCAGAATCAATACTGGGAGCCAGGTTGACCTCATTTAACTTCTATCAAGTATCATATAATTTTTCTATACCACC
Organism: Mellivora capensis; assembly: GCA_004024625.1. NCBI lineage: Eukaryota > Metazoa > Chordata > Mammalia > Carnivora > Mustelidae > Mellivora > Mellivora capensis. Next base: position 75,778 of record PISX010004781.1, on the reverse strand, counting down.
TCTATATTATATAACATTCCTCCACCAACATTCTCCTTCCCCAAGCAAAAAGTATCCACAATCTCACTGAAAGCTTAATGGCTAAAAAAATCTAAAGGAAGCAGAGGATTTATATTTTCAGAGCCAAAGCTAAGCCAGAATTGCTTTTCTCCTTACCATTAATTTACCTCTTTTTGAAATTCAATTCCTGCCCCCGCCGCCCAGATATCTTTGAAATTTTTATCATAAGTGATTCACCTGATAACTGTCTCCCTTTTGAAGAAATGTTTCTGGGACTCTACCTAATGAATTTCATAACATCTCACATGCTATCCTGCTTTTCCAGAAGGCCAGGAAAAGTGGGTTTAGTTTTGGGCTTTGTTTATTTTTAAGTTAGGGCTCTTTTATTAAGGGTGAGTGGGAGGCTGGATATTATAAGGGCATTGACCTCTCTGCCACAGGGGTCTTTCTCAACATCATTAGAAGCAAACTTCTCTGTCCCCCGTCCTATCCATGGTGCAATTTCGTTCTTAGAATTTATCATGTCTGAATTTATCTTGTGTTAACCTGTGTGATGATTCATTGTTTTTCTCTCCATGAGAATAGGAGCTTCCCAAGGGCAGGAAGCTGGTCTGTGTTTTTCATCAATGTACCTTGAGCATTTAGCATTTGATAGGCACTCAACTGTTATTAAAAAAATGAAAGAATTGTGGGGTCAGTGCGTTGAACATTTACAAGGTTTTGGATCCATATTATCAAATAGTCTCCCCCAAATGTCGAAATTTATAATCTCATTAGCAATGTCTCTGAGGATCCTTTCCCTTACATCCTCTATGAACCTAGTATTATAACTTAATAAAAAGTTCTTGTTAATGTAGTAGGCACAAACTTTTTAAAAGGATTCTTAGTATTCTTATTTTAATGTACATTTTTTGGTGAAGTGCATTTTTGAAAAATTTTGTTCAGACTTGCTAAGATTTTTTCTTTTGATTGTGATAACATAAAGGGATAAACTTTAGGGGTCAAGAAATTCAGTTAATCTTCACGGAGAATGCTGGGGAAATCAAGGTTACTTTACCAGCCTCTCTTATGTTACGAAGTTACGAAGATCAAACATGTAAAACAGCACTTTGAGAAGGATAAGCAAGTCATGCAGTCATAATGATTTGTTATCCTCAGGATGGGAGTGCAGAGAACAATATGGCTTTACTCAAATAGTACATTTAATAAAACACAGCAAAGATACTTTGTTATATTTGGTGGGACATTGGTGGTGTTCAGAACTCCCAGAACTCCCAGTATGGACAGAAAGGAAGAAACTGATTGGCCCTTATCCCAACCACTTACTCACACCTGAGCATTGATACTGAATCCCCACAAGAACTCGTTGCTCATAAAGACCAAGTAACCCATTTAACCAATGCATTCCATCCCCTTGCAAATGCACACAGAAAGAGAACCCCTGGAATCTGAAGGGCTCTGGCTCCAGTCTCATGTGTGTAGGTCAAAGTTAACTTTTTAGACTGTGGTTCCATGAGGTCTGTTTCCATCTTGGGGCTGACTTCATTTTAAGTCTCTCTCTTCCTTGCCATTGGGGCAGACCTCATGTGAAGGGCCCAGTAGGGATGCTTTGGTGGTGGTGGTCAGGGGGTGGGGAGAGAACCATTCAAGGGCGCTGCGGTGGGCTCTGCTACTCTGCTGCTCTCCAGAGACTTCAGGGTGACTGGGCTCAATCCTCTCTCTCTGCTCAGGTCTTCTGCATGTTTTGGTCTGTTGATTTTCCAGTGTCCGTAACCCAAAGCAACATATCTTTCTTGGCATGTTTGAAAAGGGAGCTGTTGCTAAGATTATTGGACTCACAAGGGAAAGTTCTGGTGTTTACACAGCTTAATACAGGGCTTATTCTAAGCTGAAGATGGCAAGATGATAGGCATCGGCAAGGTCAGTTTTTCCTAACCATTTTAATAAAACCAATGAGAACCACTAAACTTGACACAGTTGTTTCTTAAAGGAACTTTGGTGTTTGGTAAACACTTTTCCTTTTCTAGGGTTTATATTCTAGCTCTTACATTTGGAAGTAACATACACACTCATCATGAAATGTCTAAGCTTCCTCTTTGGAATTCAATATAATTAAAACCAGCAAGTATTTGTTAAGTTTCTAATAATGCCAGCCCATTGTGGGGGAGTTTGGTGGGGACACCCAAAGAGTACAATTCCTGTAGATGGTGTTCTAATTATGTAAAGGAATAAAAACCCATTTCCGGTTCTCAGTTCCCAATTGATTCACCTGAGAAATGCTTTCTCCGGGTAGGACTGGATAACTGGCTCCTTTAATTGGTCCCCATTCTGCAGGGAAATGTGGGAAAGGTTCCCGTATGATTCATTCTATGGCTAATACCGTCCTTTCCGATGTTCAGACTATAACACATTTATCACACCCATAGGTTGTGAGCTCCAACAGGGCAAGGTAATTCAACTTTGAAAAGGTGGTATCTGGAGAATGAGAGAGTCACACAGTTCCCATAAGAGAAGTGAAATACGGAATATAATGATTTTGAGCTTCCCTGTGGTTCTTTACTCGGCCTTTGAGTAACACCTTTCCTTATCAGGGTCATTGATACCCAGTCTTTACCTCCTAGCCCTGTGAGATTGCAGTGTTAAAGGCTTATTCTCACACCACACTGACCCTTCTCTCTCATTTCTTGTAGGCTTAAAACGCATGCATGTGTGTGTGTGTGTGTGCACACGCGCGTGCGCGCACACACCCCCCCACCCTCTACTGCTATGTAATTCATAGACCACACCATTCATTCACTCATTTACAGTGTGTAATCATCGATGTGAGCAGCCGTCACCACACTTTTATCACCTCAAGAAAAAACCCAGTATCTTTTGGCTGACACCTCTCTGTCCCCCAATCCCCTCCATTCCTAAACCCCTAATCGATTTTCATCTTCTTGTTTAATCTCAGAAGCCCTCAGGAGTCAGCACATGGTCTATTTTCCAGCTGTTCTTCCCCAGACCTGGATATGTGCTCTTGCCAGGGCGCTCGCTAAGGGAACAGAGACATCTGCCAACAAAAGTAGCACCCAGAGAGAAGCTGAGGATTGGGGTTAGCAGAGTGTTCTCAGGTGAACTGAAAATCTTGACCCAGCATTTGGAGAACCTCCTCAGCCTTAGGTCTTTTTGTGAAGATCAGACTTCCGCGGGTTCCTCTTTTGGCCTCTTCTGAAGTACAAGGCTGCTCTGTTGTCTAGCTCTTCACTATACCTTTACTCTGTGGTTTCCTTTCATTGACCTTCACCTTCTACTCTGCTTGCCTTCGGGATTTTCGTTCCCACCTTCAACTGGGAACAAACGAATAATCCTTCTTCCAGCTTTTGCTGTCAGTCAGTCCTCATATTTGTTGTCTTCTCAGCCATAAACTTTATCTCAGCTTTGTCCTTGGTTTGGAAAGAACAGTGAATCAACATTATTTATCTTTGCTGAAGGCTGTATCTTAACCACCTTAAAGTAACATTAATCTGTCAAATCATCCCAAAGATGAAAGGCACGATATATTATCTAAAGTGACAGTTCTTTTCTATTGAAGGGCATTGTCCACTCTCTTATTGAAATATCTCCTCTTGGGAGTTGAGGGAAATTGGGGGGAGATGAACCATGAGAGACTATGGACTCTGAAAAACAATCTGAGGGTTTTGAAGGGGCAGGGGGTGGGAGGTGGGGGAGCTAGGTGGTGGGTATTATGGAGGGCACGCATTGCATGGAGCACTGGGTGTGGTGCATAAGCAATGAATTCTGTTACGCTGAAAAGAAATAAATTTAAAAAAAAAAAGAAAAGAAAAAGAAAAAAAAAAAAAGAAATATCTCCTCTTATGGTCCTGAACATTTCCAAGGAGGGTAAGCAGGAGAGAAGGTGTGTGTGCATCTATTTAGGCAGGAGGAGGGACCCCGCCAGAACTGTGGACATGATAGAAAACAGAGGATGGTAGAAATCAGTGAAACTAGCCATTTCCAAAGTAACAAGTGAAGAATTTTGATAATTTTCTTTTGCTTTTCTAGTTCAACTTTCATTTTTTAAAATTATAAGATTTTAATCATTCCATATTCAATCTTTGCTTTGAAAAATGTCACTGAATAATTATATTCTTCTAGGGTGAAAAATTTGTGGTGTTGGAAAATCTCTCACTTCTTCAATAGGCTTAAACATACTTCAGCAGTTCTCCCTCTGATCCGATCAGGACCAGACAGACTGGAATGAAACCATATCTAGTACAGCAAAACTTTTGTTTTAGGGTCTTTCGCTTGTTAATAATTCACTTCATGAAAGATTCAAGTCCTATAATATCTAATCAAATTTCCTGGTTCAGCCAACACTGTACTCTATTTTTATAGTGCCCTCATACACATGAACACTTCCCGTAATATTCCCCTCCCCGCCACCTTTTTTTAAAATTCTTGAAACTTTAATTAATGGAGGGTGTAGTCCTTTTGGCTTGTTTTAGTTCTTCTAAGAAAAAAAAAATCAGCATTTCCTTGTGTTAGGGTTATCTGGCACCATGGGAGGTAACACAAAATAGTGGCAGGGATGCCATACATTTACCTACATTCCTGGGGTCCTGGCTGAGTGCGTATGTTTCCCACGGAAGTCCATTTTTCCTTTCCTGAGTCACAGCAGAGCCAAAGGCCCTATAAGGGAAAGATTCCCTGCTCAGTGATGAAATACCAGCACATGACATTCTTTCTAATGAGTCACAGTCAATAAAAATTGTTTTCCAAATGAATCCGGCTATGCCTCCATAGAGGCATACCCGAAAGAGAAATCTTTATCAAATTCAAGCATCATGTTTCATCAGCTAAGCTCAGATAGACCTTTCACTTGGTAAGCAAAGTGAAATGTGTTTCTACACAGAGTGAAAATCCAATCTGTCCTTATTTTTCCTTAGATACACATGTTATGTCATATGAGGGAAGGAGGGAGACATATATTGGAAAGTGTTTTCAGGGTTTGGGGACAGAGGATCAGCATCTGAGGAGTTCTGTGTACGATAATAATGAAAAAATCTGAAGGTGTTTTGAACTCCTGAGAGCTTGAATATAAACATAAGGGGATGGGACTTGTTTATACAGCAGAATTGAACATGGTCTTAACTTTGAATGAGATTGATCCTATTATTAGGAGAAGTGGGAATTAGAGTGGGTTAAGTGAACCCACAGATGATCTCCAGGGTGTGCGCATCTCAGCCGAGGACATATTAACCCTTTGGGTTCTGGAAAATGGAAGAGAGGAAGCAACAATGTAATGAGCGCCCAAAGGTTAATGATCATGAAAAGGAAAGAAGAAAATTTTAAGGGGCAAATGCAAGCAAGTCATGTGACACACAGGTCAGGGTATAACAGAGGGGTATAAATTTCAAGGTTGGTATCCATAAAATTCCCTACAGGGGAAAATATACAACATGTAAGTTTCAGCTATAAATCAGAACAAACCCATGTCAGTGACATCACAGACAAGGGAGAACCCATTCAGACCTTGAACTCGACCTTTTCTCAAGCACCCCCCTATGAAGTTACCCAGTAAGGAAAAGAGGCAGGGACAGGGACCTAAATTCTTATCCATCCATCAAGACTGTTTAAATTATCTAAGTGTCTCTAGGAAGGCCTTGTGCTTCTCTTCCTGAATATGGGAGAAACAAAATTATATCCAAAGAAGGGTAGAATGAAACCTGTTAGATGAGAAATATCTGAAAAACCCAGGCATGCTTCACAACCAGAAGAGAAACCCGGCTGAGGACCACAGGGCTGCCAGGAATGTGAGGAGGAAGAGGGAAAGTGTGTCCTCTAATGCTCCAGAAGGCACAGCTGAGACCAACGCAGATTTGCCTAGCATTTTGAAGGGGGCTCCCTGGGGATAATGATGATAGAGAAGATTGGAATTTATTGTAAGGCCACACCAGTGGGGTATGGGGAAATGCATATGGAACCAAGGTGGGAAGAGTAGGGAAATCTGTTAAGGAAAATTCTTTTTTTTTTTTTTTTTAAGATTTTATTTATTTATTTGATAGAGAGATCACAAGTAGGCAGAGAGGCAGGCAGAGAGAGAGGGGGAAGCAGGCTCCCCACTGAGCAGAGAGCCCGATGCGGGGCTCGATCCCAGGACCCTGAGATCATGACCTGAGCCAAAGGCAGAGGCTTAACACACTGAGCCACCCAGGTGCCCCTGTTAAGGAAAATTCTTACCAGGTCTCCCTGCCTCCACTGTCTTCCCCTCCCCATTCACCCTGTAAGCAGACCAGTGTTCATTATCTTCACAGCATGTTGAATTGTTGATCAGAACATTTAATTGGCTCTCCATTCCCTACTGAATTAAGTTCAGACTCCTTTTTCTGCTATTCCAAGCTTTCTGTAATGTGGCGTTAAACTCCTTTACCGGCTGTATCATTAATCATCTTTATTGCCTATGTGCCATTCACCTCTGAATACCTTCCCCACTCAATTCCCTGCCTGTTGAAAACTCGGCCTTTTTCTAGAAGCGTACCACATCCAACCTTTCCTCATGCCGATTGAATGTGCCCCTTCTTCCTCTGTGTTCCCATAATACTCTGGCGGTCTTTCTGACTCTGACCACAGGCTGCCTTGTTTTCTAATATTCTATATTTGTATAGCACTTTGCAACTTGCGAAGTATTTTCACAAATGCATTTATTATCTACCTGGGAGGTTTTTTATTCCTATTTTGTAGACAACTCGGGCTTTGAGAGCTATAACTTGTCCAAAGTCACAGAGCTAGTATTTGGTAAGCTGGAATTCAAATGCAGGTTTTCTGACCCTAAATCCAGGCGCTGTTTTCCTCCTAGGATTGTGGTGAGGTTTTATTAAAGAAAAATTCAATACAAGAATAATTTTAAAATTCCGAAGTGCTCTGCACATGAAAGAAGGGATTTTTTTTCCATCAGAGTGCAATGTTCTAGAAGCCAGAAACTAGGTCATTTTCATCTTTGTGTATAAATGCACATTCTCAGGCTCACCCCAGACCTGCTGAGTCGGACTCCCACAGTCTTTGTTCAGACAAGCCCTCCAAGTATTCTGATGTGTACTCAAGTCTCAGAACTAGGGCTGTAAGGAGATTACCCTTTTTTTTTTTTTTTTTTTTTTTGGTGGGGCCCTCGTCCTCCACAGGTTACAGGCACATTATCAGATCATTAACAAGTACACAAACCTCAATCCTCAGAGGAGATGATGGCTTACAGTGCTGAGTGAGCAAAAATTTTATGGAGGCTAAAAAAATTTTAAAGACTAAGCTGGCAAGATTATGAGCTCTAAAGGGTGTTGTCTTCCCTGGAAGACAGGTGTCAAGGGGAAGCTTTAAGTGGAGGGGTAAGAAGACAGGACTTCGAAAGGGAAGATTTTCATGAGTATCAGAGAAACTCACAGGGAGGGGAAAACAATTAAATTTGGGAAATAAATGACATTAAAGAATTCTTTTTAAAACTTGTGGAAAACTGACTTTTGGTGAGAAGGTGAAACAATCCAGATGGATCACCAAGTTTGGAGAGGAGGCAGTGAGGTACTGAAGGGCAAGGTTAACCCCTTCGTCTGGAGAATGGACTTGGACATTTGAGTTCCTGTGACCATTTTGTTTTGGAAACACTAATGTGAGTTCAGCTATGGATTATTTTAATTTTTCCTAAGCAATGCATCGTTCTAAGGAGGAAAACAAAAACTGTAAAAGGTTCTGGTTTCTTCAAGCTATTTGCCTAATGCAAAATGTTGATTGTTACTCTCATTTGTAATGGTACAGAATTAGCTTGCCAAAAAGAGGAACTTGCCAAAGTTCAAGTGACTGCATAACCCAGTAACCTGGTGCCTGAATGGACGGGCCCTACAAGTCTCCAGGAGCCTTCTGGTGTGATCTTTCATTTAATGTTCTGACAGAATGGTTTGGGTCACTGCCCATATACATATATTGTGGGAAGTCCATCACTCCTGCCCTCATCTCTCTGTAGGTTTCCATGTGTTCACGTTCTCCTAGTCAACACAACGCGGTAACCTTTGGAAAGCTCCTAGGGGTGGCGAGCCGGTGGCCAGGGGAGCCAACCATGTGATCAGAGGGCTGGAACTTCCTGTAACCACCTCCTGACCTCCCCGGGGGGGGAAAGGGACTAGAAACTGAGTTCAATCACTGATGGCCAGTGACTTAATCAATCATGCCTACATCATGAAGCCTTCACAGAAACCCCAAGGGGAGGGTTCAGACAGCTTCCAGGTTGGTGAACTTGTGGCAGTCCAAGGAGGGCGACGTGCCTTCAGAGGGCATGAAACTCTGAGCCCTTTCTCATAAATTTGGTCTGACGCAACTTCCATCTAGCCGTTTCGTTCTGTTATAGCCTCTTATAATAAACCAGCAGTCTGGTAAGCAGACTGTTTTCTTGAGTTCCCTGAGTCACTCTAACCAATTAATTGAACCTAAGCTAGGGTGGGGGGTGGTGATGGTTTTGTGGGAACCTCTGAGGTACAGCCAGTCTGTTAGAAGCACAGGTGACAACCCAGACTTGTGCTTGACATCTGCACCGCATGGTGGGGGATGGAGTTCTGTGGGGCAGAGCCCTTAGGCTGTAGGATCTGATGCTATCTCCAGGTGGATGGAGTCAGAATTGGGTTAAATGTAGGACATCCAGCTGCTGTCACAGAACTGCTTTGTGCGGGAAAATGACCCCAAGTACAGCCGCGTTGCAGTGGGGTGCTGGGAATAAGGAGACACACAGGAGTGTGTCTTTCCTTTATACAGGTTTTTAGGGAGAATATTGGCTAATATCCTCTATCCTCTATCCTGCAGTGCAGCCCAGAACAGGCTACAGCTTCAAATTGACTGCTATACTAAAGCGTTTGCCATATAATGTCTGGAATTTCCTTCAAAATAACTTACAGGAGAGGGAATGAGTGGCTGTGAGTTCATTGTTGAAGTGGGTATTCTATGTGGAAGTTCGTTAAAGTCCTTTTACTTTATTTTTAAAGAACTTATTTATTTAATTGAGAGAGAGAGAATGAGAGAGAGAGAGAGAGAGAGAGAGCATGAGAGAGGGAAGGTCAGAGGGAGAAGCAGACCCCCCTGCTGAGCAGAGAGCCTATAGGAGACTTAACCCCGGGACTCCAGGATCATGACCTAAGCTGAAGGCAGTCGCCCAACCAACTAAGCTACCCAGGCACCTGTCTATTTACTTCTGTATATGCTTGAAATGATCCATAATAAATACGTTTTTGGAAAGTCACTGTCCTAGAATCCCTCAGCCGTCCCTGGCATGCACAGTTTCTCTCTAGCCATCCTTCTCTGCCTACTGATGTGTTTTCGTGGATCTCCCAAACCCTCCGTTACCCATTTCTTCGCCTCTTTCTGTCTTTCTATCGTCCGCTGAAACCACCATCATCATCGTCGTCATCATCGTCAATATCATCCTGTTCTATACAAAGCAAGCAATTTACTTCTTCCTTGTTGAGGCTTCTCATAAGCCCAAATCGGAAGTACCTACTTTTTTATAACCAAAAGGACCCACTCATACTGTTGTGGGGTTTGTGTGTGTGTGTGTGTGTGTGTGTGTGTGTGTTTTAATGGACAAAAGCAGTTCTAACCTCACGAAGAATTCTGCTTTCCGGGACACCTGGGTGGCTCAGTTGGTTGGACGACTGCCTTCGGACCCGGGATCGAGTCCCGCATCGGGCTCCCAGCTCCACGGGGAGTCTGCTTCTCCCTCTGACCTTCTCTTCGCTCATGCTCTCTCACTGCCTCTCTCTCAAATAAATAAATAAAATCTTTAAAAAAAAAAAAAAAAGAATTCTGCTTTCCTCCCGGTCCAGCTGCAGCCAGCTATAAAAATCACTGTATTTCCTCATTAGAACTCTAAAATTCATTTAACCTCAAATCAGAAGGCACAAATGGTAGCTATGTCCTATGATTCCAGGGATGGGTATTTAGTCTAGAGAAACTTCCATTAGGAGAGGTCCAAGCTCATAGACTTAACCCTTGATTTGTCAGTGGTTTAGGGCCAGGAAAATAGAAATCCCCCCAGTCTCGGGAAACTGTTGTTTTCTACAAGAAAATTTCTGTAAGAATACACAATTTTGAATTTCTCTTCCTTTAAACCCTCTTACCCCTTTTACCAGAACTCTGGCAAGTAACGTGTTGACTCATGATATTTTATCACTTCCTTCCTCTGGCTCACTTCCAGGGGAGATGCTAATGAGTTGTCAAATAACCTAGGCAGGACAAGACAAAAGTTCCTTCCCTGTTGCAAAAACCTGATTATCTGGGTGTTAACAATCTGGAATCAGCCATGACAAACTGAGACAGAGTGAGTTTGGATGATGAACTACCTCCTGCCTTCTAGCATGAAATCACTTTCTTTCTTTGCTTTGGAGTCTAGATTCTAGGGGACCCATCTGGATATACAAAGGATGTCACAGCAGGACTGGCCAGCATGTCTCTGGGGTCTTAATCTCAGCTATGTTGGAAGGATATTGCAAGGAACTTGCGGGGTGGTGGTGGGGGGGATAGTTGATCTAGCTTCCTCCTCTTAGAGAGGAGGCATTTGCTTGGGAACATTTAGGCACATGGCTTCTTTCCTTACCACTTCCATTCAAGGGTCAAGCTGACAGTCCCTAGATAGGTTTCAACCTATCTAGGGCTGGAAAGAGTGCCTTTGTAGGAACATAAAGAAAGTTAATGGTGAAATATGCAGAGAGTCATAATTCAGGGAGAGGATAAGGTGTGTGGCACAGGTTGGAGAAGAGTGGGGAGGATAGAATCTCCTAAATTTTATAGGTCATAGAAGATAGAGTTGCCAGACAAAATATGGGATACCCACTTAAATTTTGAATTTCATATAAGCAACAAATACATCTTTAGTATGACCATGTTTAGTAGAAGCATATTCAAATATTACATAGGACACACATATATGAAAAACTGTATTTGCTGTTTATCTGAAATTCAGATATAACTCGGCCTTGCGTTTTCATTTGCTGGTGACCCTGTATAGTAGCCCAGTCATTCTGACTTTTTTGGTTGCACTGAATGTAAATGTAACAAGTGGTCACGGTGTATTTGTCTGGGTGAAGCAAACACAATGACTGGGGTAATAATGCTTTACCTTGACCTACTTTCAGTGAAAAAGGCACTTATTGTTTTCCTTTGGGAATGTTGCTAAAACAATGATTGTGCAGTGAAAATAATTCCATCCAAAGGTTTTATTACAAGGTATATGCTTCTTGGAGAGAGCATGCCATTGAGACTTTAGACATCACTCCTTAAGTCCATTCTTTTTCTGCTTTTCATGCCTTTTAAAATTTTACTTTTCTATTACCAAAAATTTCAAACATACACTACAATGGAAAGAACAGAACAATGACCCTCCATGTACCTGTCATCCAGGTCAATAATCATCAATTCACAATCAATACTGCCTCATCTATACTACTCCTTCTGCCCATTGCAAACCCATTATTTTAAAACAAATCCCAGAGAGCTGGAGCTTTATTGCCTTATAACTTTCCATTCCTCCGTGGTACTTTTTCTTTCTTGGTATAGGGTTGTGGCTTGGTAATGGGGGTAGTGCCTACCCCCCAAATCTTCTGAATGCTGCTCCATGTTTTTATAGTTCCCTTGTTGCTAGCCTTCCCAATAAGAAATCCCCAAATCTGTGTTTCCCAGCCTCCCTTGCCTATAGGGCCCAAACATGGGACTTGAGTTTTGAAAATCAGACCCCCTTGGCATAAGACTTTGGCTGGGACTTTAGTTATGAAAAGAATCAGGAGGGGTGGTAGGTACATGCTCTCTCTGCAGTGTTGTTCTGGGAGCTGTTTCTGGAAGCTGACCCAAGAACACATTATTCCAACTCTTCCAGTGAGCCCACGAGCACTAGCATACACTAATACATCCTTCCTTCATGCACTAACTAGAGAGGATTCCATTGACTTTAACTTGGTAGCTTGACTGCTACAAAAGCTAATCACACTTATCTTCCAAAGAGGCAAGAGAGGAGAGGTACATACAAGCATTGAGGTCACTCAGAAGAAAATTGTGATGATTTGTGTGAGTTTAATAATTTATTGAGCACTTCAATCTTAAGGGACTGTCCTAGAGCAAAAGTTCTCAAAGCATGGCCTTCAACCAGCAGCATCGACATCACTTAGAGACTCATAAATTCCAATTCTTGGGCCCATTCCCAAGACCTAGTGAATCAGAAACCTTGATGGTGGGGGGAAAGTAGAGCAATCTACGGTAGATGATTTAAATCTGGGGTCAGCAATGACAACTTGAGGACCAAATCCTGCCTACCGCTCATTTTTGTAAGTCAAGTTTTATTAGAACACATCCATAATCATTTATGTATTGTCTCTGCTTTTGTGCTTTAACAGCAAGGTTGAGTGGTAAGGACAGAGACCATGTGGCCCATAAAGCCTAAAATATTTACTACCTGGCCCTTTACAGAAAAAAAATAGCTGACCTCTGATTTAGATTTATGCTAAACGATGAGTCAATAAAAGTCAGAGGATGAGTCAATAAGAGTTGGACAGGATTGGTTGACACTAATTCATAACGAAGTGTAGCTGTTGGGAATGGTTTGCATAAAGAGCAGTCTTCTGGGGCGCCTGGGTGGCTCAGTAGTTTAAATGAGTGCCTTCAGCTCAGGTCATGATCCCAGGGTCCTGGGTTGGGGCCCCGCATCGGACTCCCTGCTCAGTGGGGAGCCTGCTTCTCTCTCTCCCTCCCACCTGGCATCTGCTCTCCCTTTCAAATAAATAAATATAAATCTTTTTTTTTTTTTTTTTTTTTTTTAAAGAAAGGCAGTTTTCTACCATTTAGTGGAGGTTTGTGGAATACAGAATAGCCGGTGACTTCTGACTTCTATCAATGGCAATCTTTGCCTTTGAGGACTTAAATTTAACGGAATCTTATTTGATCAAAATTCTTTTTTCTTTATTTACAGACTTTATGTATATACTTGAAAGAGAGAGAAATAAAGAAAGCATGAGTGAGGTGGAGGGGCAGAGGGAGAGGGAGAGGGAGAAGCAGGCTCCCCGCTGAGCAGGGAGCAGGATGCCGGGCTCCCGGGGATCATGACCTGAGCCGAAGGCAGACACTTAACTAACTGAGCCACCCAGGCTCCAACTGATCAAAATTCTTAAAAAAAAAAAAAGTGCATATACAATAATCTCTCACACAGCCGGGAGCAATCACCGGAAAAGCAGATCAAAGCCTAACTCTATTCCTAGTGTTAGGGAAGTAACTCCAGTCCTCTTCCAAATCCGAATTTGTTTAGCTGTGGTGTTGGGCATTTTTCACAAATGCTGAAAAATAGGGATAGCTTGCAAATTAGTTCAGAGGGTGCAGAGGGTGCAAAGCGTGGCTGGGGTAGGTTATTTGAGATTGGTGTAGGGCAATAGAACTCTTCCAAGCAAGTAAAGATGGCTGTTACTTGGTCATGCTTCGTTCCACTCTACTCCGATCCTTCCACTTGCAGAAAAGGAAGCCACACAGTGAGGGCCCCACCCACGAGTCCCTCACTCCATTAGCCCCAGGGTAGTGCTCAGGGGTCTGTTCACGGGATTCCACTGATCCTGGGCAAGCCTTTGCCTTCCCTGGTTGTCAGTTTTATCACCTAAAAAATGATGGAATGGGACTGAATGATCTCTAGGATTTGTTCTAGTTTGAAAAATGCAAGAATTATTTTTGTAAATGGTCTTAACGCTTCTTCTTGTGCTGATTGTAGTCTCTAAGATACTTCAAACTTAGGCTCTTCTACGAAGAAGGAAATAATCATTCTTGTTCACTGCTAGTGTGATAATTTCCCTGGAAGTCATGTAATACACATCAGAAGACTTCTAAACAATGCAATCTCTTTGATCCAGCAATGCCAGTTTGAAGAATTTACTCTAAGAAAATAAGATCAGATGTATTCAATGACATAGCAACAAGCATATTGGTTTTAGCCCTGTTTATAACAATGAAAAACCAAACACAGTCTAAACGTCCTACCTAACCCATTTATTGAATAATCTGCAGCAGGTGCATATTATGGAATATTATATGGACATGTAAAATGATGTTGTTCAGGTGTACTCATTAATATGGATAAATATCTATATCACTGAGTGAACAAGAGCTTCAGAGCATCGTTTTTTGTTATTATGTTTTTCAGGAGTGGGTTTCCTATTATTTATACCTGTCTATATACCTACGTTATAATCTACAAGGATACACATAAAAATTCTCGAAATAGTTACTGCTGGGTGGTGGGTTTATGCATCATTTTGACCCCTTTCTTGCCTTATCGTCATTTTTAATTTTTCTGCAGCGACGACATATTACTTCTGCATCTGGGTTAATGCACCCACGTGTACACACTCATACGCACACACATCTCGGTTCAGAGAAGTAACGCAAAATTTCAGTGCATGCATTTAGACACCTGCACTCTGTCTCAGTTGACATAATGGCCACCCCCATGTAGCTAGATGGGCGGCGGGCCCACGAGGGGACAGGTTGCTCTACTTTTGGGAACAGGGAAAGAGGCATGATACCTGGGGACCATTGGTTCCTCCCTCATTTCCCGGCTAGCATGACAAACCACCCCAGTATGCTGGGGACTGAGGAATCACCCAGGATATGAGATTTCAGTGCTACACTAGGAAAGTCCCAGGGATGCTGGAACAGGTTGGTCACCCTGTTCCTGGCAGGCTTGGGAAGAATCGTTAGGACTGACGCAGGTACGGAAAGGGATGTTTCTGACTCACTCCATGATATGTGATGTCTTGAGGAAATCCTTATGAAACTTGCTAATCCCTGGCTCTCCTGGCCAGGAGGGGCTGTGAGCTCAGCAGAGTGGGTTCAGGGCTCAGAAGAGACTTTGGGACCTTGAAGAAAGCCGAGCTCACTTCAGACACACCTTCTCGTCTCTGCGTTTATCCCGGTGCAAGCCTTTGGTCTGTGCCTTGAGCCTCTGTAAATAAAATGAAATGAAGTGTGATCTGAAAATAAGGCACAAGAGCTATTCAATGACTTAATTTCTCACTTCAATTATTATTAAACATTGAACTAATTAATGTTGCTGAATTTGTTGCAACTCACTGACCCGATGTGCCCCTCCCGCTAAAGCTCCCGGCATCCTTTTTATAAAAGTGATCAGGACGGGGGACCAGCAAACCACAGCTGGTGTGGAAAGGATATCTGACATGGATTGGGAGTGGAAATCTGTGTCAACCACCGGGCTCTCGGCATCAAATATTTCTGCCTGTGTTGCCCATGCTCACATTTGTGGGTGGTGGGGGAGAGGGAGCCAATGGAAGTCCTTGTCTCATCTTGCTGCCCATCATCCTCTCTTTGAAAGTAGCACCCCTCCTTTTCTCCCCGCTGAGTCAAGAGATGTTCTCACAGATAGCTTCAGGGGACCTGCTCATTGCTCCTGTTCGCCGCATTCCCTTGGGACCTCCGTGTGCTAGAGCGCTCCATCGGGGACATGTGACGGTGGGCTTTTCCACAGGCAGCCTGAGCCCCTGTCCCAGCCAGGTCAGTTGGGAGTCCTCCTAGGCCTTCCCTCTGCCTCCCACGCTGAAGTGCTAGCCCGTGGGGTCAGGCCCATGGAGGAGGGAGCCAGACTCACGCCTGAACTGCCTGCCACTCAACCACTTTCTAACTGTGTGACATTATGCAAGTTATTTGCCATTACCAAGTGGCAGTGTCCTCCAGTGTATAACGGGAGTGACTATAATTCTGCCGTGCCCCTCATCTTTCTGCTTCTCTGCTAAGGTTCTCCCACTGGTGCTCTTTTACTGCCTGCAATACCCAGGGAAGGAGAGTGAAGTTGACCCAGGGGCTTTCCAGATTGTTCTCATCTTCTGGCACGCAGTGTCCTCAAGCCTGGAGCCTGGACCCACTGGGGAACGAGAGGTTCGTCTTGCTTTTCTGACAAGGTCTGAGGCAGGGGTTTGGAATGTCTGTTCCATGCGCCACTGGGGCTTCTCGGGTCCCTCAGGTGTTCGAGGATTCAGGATGAGAGAGCACTCATGTTGCCCCGTGGGGAGGAGACAGACGAGTCCCATGGACTCTGGTGGGGGATCTTGGTTCTCCTCTAGAGCTCTGGGAAGACACGCTTTTTTCTTCTCCTAGTTACCTCCTCCATCTTTCCCAAGAGCCCACATCTAATGCCTTCTTGTTCTCAACACCCCTTCTTCGCCAGCAGCCCCAAATGACAAGGTGTGGGTAGCCAGCAATCCCTTGGATTTTTGTTGTTTGTTTTACACCGTCAGGAAGAAGCGGGGCATGAGGTAGGACAGTCCACTTCACTTTTCGCTGAAGTATTAAGAGGCGCGGTGAGATGGGTTCAGGGGTGTTTCGCTGGTGGGAATGCAGGTGCGACCCGGGAGAGGGTGACGTGAACGTGAGCCACGAGAGAGGTTCCCTGACATTATGCATGAGAACGGCTCCTGACGCGGCTGACAGAAGGGAGGCAGTGCTGCTTCCAACGGAGGGTGACTGGCAGCAAGATGAGATCAGAGTTTGCAGCTGGCATCCGTCCCACCGTCCGTCACATTCCCGTGGGGGTGTGTGTGCCCACAGACGCCCGCACACACTGACGAGTGAGTCATGACAATGCCCCTGAGTCAGCAAACCTAACCCCAGGGCCCAGGACGCTCGCCGGACCCAGTTGTCTACAAACCCAACCGCTTCATCCCCCTTGTCAGATTTGGGAGAACAGGTGGGTGTCGGGGGAGTGGGAGGAGAGGTGAGGAGAGCTCCCGGGTGTCTTGTTGGTAGGAGTGCCCATTGGGGCCATATTTTGGAAATAATTTGCACAGATATATAAAAGCCTTGAGAAGTTCTCATTCACTGGTCCAGTACTTCTAGTTCTAGCAATCCAGACGAAAGAAATCGCCAGTGATGATGATGAGTGTGTATGCCAATGGGATTCACCCTCGCATTTATGATTTTATTTATTTATTTGACAGAGATCACAAGTAGGCAGAGAGGCAGGTAGAAAGAGAGAGGGGGAAGCAGGCTCCCTGCCGAGCAGAGAGCCTGATGTGGGGCTGAATCCCAAGACCTTGAGATCATGACCTGAGCCAAAGGCAGAGGCTTAACCCACTGAGCCACCCAGGTGCCCTACACCCCAGCATTTATACAGGATGGTGAAATGTTGGCGAAAAACGGACATGGCCCAGGATGGGAAGTACCTAAATGTGGTTAAGTAGGTCTGTATGGTAGAATTAGGCCAAGGAAAATAATGCTTTATTTATTATTTATTTTTAAAAATTTTATTTATTTCTTTGAGAGAGAACGTGCGCCCGCGCGCGTGTTCTTGCGTGAGCAGGAGGAAGGGCAGAGGGGGAGGCAGGGGCAGAAGGAGAGAATCTCAAACAGACTTCTCGATGAATGCAGAGCCCCACACGAGGATGAGTCCCACGACTCTGAGACCCTGACCTGAGCCGAGGCCAAATGTTGGACATTTAACTAACCAAGCCACCCAGATGCCCCCCAAATAATGTTTCAAATGTATTCATTTTCTAAATTGAAAAGTAATCCATGAGAATGTTTAAAAGTTTAAGTAGTGCAAAAGAGAAGAAGTGAGAAGAAGGCCTCTCTCGTACCTTAGCTCCCCGTCCTTCCCGCAGATAGGACTGCTCTCGTCGGTTATAGACTGTGCTTCAGGAAGGAAAGGAGTGAGATAAGAAAGGACTCCGAAGTAATGGTAAGTGGAAGGAAGACCCAGATGAGACAACTAACTTCGCAGCATAGTTGAAATTTGAGAGAGTGGGATGAACATACTACAGACAAGAAATATCCCAACTGCTTCTAAGTGGTGCAATTCAGGGTACCCTTTCTGTTTTTTATTATTTTATTTTTTAAGATTTATTTATTTATTTGACACAGAGAGAGAGAGAGAGAGAGATCACAAGGAGGTAGAGAGGGGGGAGGGAAGCAGGCTCCCCGCTGAGCAGAGAGCCCGATGTGGGGTTCGATCCCAGGAGCCTGGGATCATGAGCTGAGCCAAAGGCAGAGGCTTAACCCACTGAGCCACCCAGGTGCCCCCCCCCTTTTTTTTTAAAATAATGTGTAATATTGCTTTCTAACACTCAGCATTTAGGGGGCTAAAGACTGCATTCAAGTTCAGAATTCAGCAAAGAACACAAGCGATCTTTAAGTAATAAATGTTCGTATTTATGAACACATGTTCCCCTCAAATGCAAGTTTACGATACCGCTGCAGGCCAATATGCTTTTGTTCTAGAATACCCAGAACACGAGTTTTATCCTTCCGCTGACCCTGCTCCATCATCCTTAAATGAACACAAATGAGAGAGTTAGAGTTCTGGCTATTATTTGGGGGTCTTGTGCTTAAATTAAAAAAAAATTTCCTCAAAAAAAAAAAAAATTTCCTCTTACTTTACGTTCGAGTGCCAAATGCTCAGGTTTGAACTTTGCCTTTCTATAAATGAATCCGTCAGGGAAAACAAATTTGACACTGGTTCTTAGGTCAAGATCTAATGTTATGAGATATTTTCAAAAGAATCCCAAGGGAAAATAAGTGTCTGGCTTGTATAGGACAGCATTTAGGAACAAACTCTCCAGTTCCCAAAAATGTTGAACGTGCGTTGGAGAGTCCAGTGCGGATCTCTGGATTTACATCGGTATTTCAGAATTCATACACAAGTTTTAAAGAGACAGATTCTCTTTTTTTAATTTATTTTTTATTTTTTATTTTTTATTTTTTTATTTTTGGAGAGAGAGGGAAGGTACAGAGGAAGAGGGAGAGAATCTTAAACAGACTCCACATTGAGCGTGGAGCCTGACACAGGACTTGGTCCCATGACTCCAAGATAATGACCTGAGCCAAAATCAAGAGCCTGACACCCAACCGACTGAGCCACCCAGGCACGTCTAGACAGACATCCTTTTTTAAAAATTTTTTTTTTTTAATTTTTGGTGGGCAGCAAAGCAGGGTTTATTGAGCAATAGTGAAGTGACAGTACAAAGCTCCCAAGGACGGAGGGGACCCAAAGGGATTGCCATCAGAGTTTCTACGTCTAGGGGTTTTTATGGGTTTGCTGGCAGGCTTTTTAATCTGATTATCCCTCCCTATGCCTGTCGTCCAATCAGATTTTGGTCACCCACCTATTGTATGGGATAGGGTGGACGGCTCCTTCTAGGGTGGTATAAAATCCTTTTCAGGGTGGTTTCCTTTTCAGGCGGGGGCCCCGTTGTCCCTGCCTGCCTGTCTGCCTTCCAATTTTCCTTCATTCCCCTCTGAAAGGGTAACCCTAACTGCTGTTAGGGAAAAACGGTGACGACCAGTCGTGCTACTGCCTGCTTGTCAGGGGCGCTGGATGGGGCGGGAGTCAGTGTTCCTCTCCTCCCCACCTCTCAAGGGGTCCCCTATAGAATGAGAGAGACATTCTTAAAGACTCCTAAAAAGACCTGGTAGAAAAATATTGTTTCTGATGTTGGAAGGAGCTTTCTGCACTTCGGTTGCAGTGTGTGTCTGTGTATTGATTATGAGATTCCCACGATGCTATGAAAACCCTTATAGGAGCAGAGTTGGAAGGGTATGGGCTCTCCTTCTGTTCAGAATGTTCCTGTTGACACCACTGCACTTAGGACTAGTGGTCAGGTTCACTGAGTCCAGGCTGGAACAAGAAAATATTTATATCCAGAAACTAGTTAATTGGCCAAGTAGGTGATGCTATTAGTAATTACTTGAACTAAGATTTGCTCTTGCCATAGGTAAACAGATCTGGGGCTTCAGTGAAGATTAGCACCAAATGAGCAATTTTTCTTTCAGTCTCCCCTATTTATAACTTACGAGGATAACTACGGCAACTGCGAGCTAGGGCTGCGGGTGGTGGTCTGCCCCCAGATTCACATTTTTACTTCCTGGTTCATATTTTGAATTCTTGAGACCTGGTGATGTATATAGTTATAGATGTATCTTGTGTTAGTTTGCTAGGGCTACTGTGACCAGGTAATGCCAACTGGGTGGTTGAAGCAAAAGAGAGTTATTTTCTCACAGTTCTGGAGGCTAGAAGTCCAAATTCAAGGGGTCAGCACGGTTGGTTCCCTCTGAGGGCTGTGACGGGGGGACCTGTTCCATGCCTGCTTCCTAGCTTCTGGGGCCTTGCTGGTAGTCTTTTTTGGCTTGTAGATGCCTCCACCCAATGTCTTCTTTCATGCGGTGCTTCTTCTGTGAGTGTGCCTGTCTCCAAATTCCTTCTTTTTATGAGGACACCGGTCATCTCAGGTTAGGTCTCACTGGGTTCCAGTATGACCTCATCTGCAACAGCCCTATTTCCAAATAGGGTCCCAAATGAGGAACTAGGGGTTAGGAGTTCAACATATGGATTTTTAGGGGATACAATTCAACCCACAACAAGTATATAACAGACAATGTGCATACGTGTGTGCATGCATAATATTTTTTGAGGGGAGTTAATTGAAGGCCAGTCTGGTTTGCTCTGGAAGCGGATTGCATGGTGGAGTCTTACAGGAATTCTCCAGCATTATTATGACAGAGGAGTGGACGTTGCTAATTACAGCAGTTAGGCATCACCTACACTGTGGCATTGCCTCTGAATTTGATAGTACAGTGACATTTCATGTACCAGTTATTTTTTGGCAAGAATAATAGCTACCTATGTATGCAACTAGCTTGTGGGGCGGTTGGAAAGCATGAGGTGTGGTTTATGATTTCACAAAATTTCTTCTCTTTCTCAAGATCATTAGCATAATTTACTTCTTCATTCTGGTTTAGAAACTTACTTATTCCATACTAGTTCAGTTTCAATTTGGGTAGATGTGCAATCGTCAGAGCAGACACTGGTGACCTGGGTCAGATGCCCGGTAGGATTGGATCCCCTAGAACTTGAGAAGTTCTACAGCCTTGTGGGGACTAGATCGACGCCATTTTGGGGGTACTGCAGGCTTGCCTCGTCTCAGCAATGAGCACGGCGCACAGTGCTGCAAATGCGCAACAGTGGAAACTCCCTGACATTACCCCACTAATTCTGAAGATCCGGAATCTCGTCTGTTCTTTGAAGTCATTTGCAGAGAAACCAAGGGGCACTGAGGAGCTAGGATAACTTTCCTAGATCCGGCCCTTCAGAGAACAGATCTGGGTTAATCTGGGTCAGGAAAATACCACATCTGTCCAAGAGAGCAAAGCACACGTTAAAGGAAACAGAACACAAATCCCTGAATGTTCTAGAGAGCTTTATCTACCAGAAGACCCTTGCTGAGTGTAGGGTACAGATACGAAGACACGGAGGGACTCCAAAGTGAAAAGGCACACCCTCCATGTAAATAATGTTTGTAAAACAGCTTAAGACTTTAACGTAATTTTTTTTTTTTTTCAAAGAGAGAGAGGGGGTAGTTCTGAGTTTTAAGGGAGGACACTAATGTGTTTTTAATATTTTTTAATCATTCAAATGCAGAAAATGACCCTTTTAAAAAATTATCGTGCCCCACATGTCTGTCCATCAGCTAGCTTCAACAATTATAAATAATTGTTCTAAATTAATTGTTTAATAATGACAATGACAAGAGTAATTATCAGTAACTTGAGAGTTTTGCTGGGAGATATTACAAAATGGCAGACAGAGCATTGAGGAAAGTAGAAAAATTAGCTGTGTTATTTCTTGACGAACTCGAATTCTTAAAATAATATCCTATGACATTACAGACATTAAGGATCATTGTAGACTCTCACAATAAATCCCGACAGCCAGAAAATCATCTCATTCCTATTCTCAACGCTAACTCGAGCAACATCCCAGAGGCCTCCCTCCAAGAGTTAAGGATTGACGTTTTACTTAGCATTCCTTCTCTCTGCGGTCCCTGTAAGCACCAAGTCTCAAACTTTTCAATCTGTGAACCTCTTTGATGAGGCAAAAACCCCTCCAACCATCTCCCCAACCTGTTTGCTCTTGCTCTGAACACAAGGGAGAGCTTGCCTTTGCTCATTCTTTCCGTCGAGTGTTTTTGATGGATGATGAGTTTCCAGCAACCCAACTGCTCAGAACAAAGACCACATCTCCTTTTCTCTTTTCTCTTTGTGCTGGTTGGGGAACATAAATGTGTTTCTCATTATTTGCTCTGTTTTACAATGTGAGTTTCTGCTGGGGTTCACTGCTTCTGGGATTACCTAGCTATTTCATCTCCTACAAGACCGGCCCTTCCCTAATGTTTAACAAGGACTGTCTTTACGAAGAAGACAGGAAACCCTGAAGTGCTTTGCTAAATGTAAATGTTCCACCAAATACTAAGATTCGGGAGACTTTCCTATTCTTAAAAAAAGAAAAAAACCTCGTAATCTCCTTGTGGCTGCTGTGTGTGTGTATTGTGAGAGTGGTTGTGTGTTGGGGCTTGGGGGTGCACCTGGAATAGGGTGGTGGGTGGTAGGAAGACCCAATGCTAATCCCCAGGTTAAAAGCCATCATAGCACCGTGGAAAAAAAGAACAGGCTTTGGAGCCAGAGGGTCTGACTTGAATCTTGCTTCCTTTTTACTGGTTGTTGGAACGGCAAGTTGACTTTGAGAAAGTTAGTGCACCTTGCTGACCCTTAGTTTATCATCTGTAGAGAGGAGGGTAATATAACCTGCTTTTGGGTCATCAGGATTTTAGGAGATGCTGAATGAAAGCATCTGTGATGTGTTATAGATGCTCAATAATTGCTACCCCTCCTCATCTCCCTCTGTTATGGCAAGGAGTCAGCATTATAAATATGCGGCCTGGACCAAGGGATACCCCGACCCGTGGTATAAATGTCTATAGTTACAGTTTGCTTGGTGTTTAAGGAACACCTATGGGGGGCAGGGAGAAAACATTGATTCACCAGCTCTGTGACCCTGGGCAAGTCACTTAGCCTCAGTGACCTCTTTAAAGAAACACCCATCGGGCCCCTGTCTCCTAGCTCCAGGGCACCGGGTCATGTGTGATACGGAAATCATATAATCTCCGCTTTATCATGGGGTCGACCTGGGGATCAAACGAGATAATATGTGTGTAAGTGCTTGGGAAACCTCGAGCGCTATCTAAATGGAGCGCTGGGGACCAAAGCAGATAGGACATTTACTGTCCCATTCGTGAGGCTCAAATACAACTCTCCATTCCCGGGCATTCAGCAGAGAGCAAACACTTTCTGTTTGGCTTTAGCATTGAATGAAAAGTAAACAGTAGCTTTTCAGTTGCTTTGCTACCTCTCTTCTCTGTTCCAAACAAAGACAGGCCCTTTAAGTGCTTCCTGCTGAGTTTAGAAAGAGAGTTGGGTTGCAAACCAGCCCCAGTACCCAGGCCCTTAGAAGGTGGGGAAAAACCAGGCATCAGAATGGGGATGTCTAAAGACACCTGCACGTGGTTCTTAACTAAGCAGTCGGCCTTATCACCAGCCCCAAACCAGAGCCAAGGGCCCCAAGGCAATTGCCTTTTTCTTGCCTGCCTGGGGTTAGTCCCAGGAGAAGTGCTTGGACGGTGTCACTGCCGGATTGTGCAAAGGGTCCCCATGAGGATGCGGGGCAGCAGCGTTGGGTGGGCCAGGACGCATGCTCCGGCAACTCGGTTTTGGTGGCACCTGCGGCCTTGCTGGAGAGGAGTGCTCAGTGCCTCCAGGGTCCTGTGATCCTGGTCTTGGAAATGCTCCTCACTTCCCTCCCACTGTCCTTCTCCGTCCACCTTCCTTGCTAGCATTCTTGCCTTCCGTCTCAGCGGTCCATCCTGCCCCTCCGAAATGCTGCCTTGGCTGCGGGAATTAAGGCTCTGGAGACAAGCCTACTTTTCCCACCTAAGTCCCTAACAAACTCCAGGCCTCATCACATCTTGGCCTGTGTTGTCACCGTGGCTCCCTTGGGAGGCCCTCTCCTTTTCACTCTTCCTGTTTACACCAGCCTTCAGGATGCTTTGAGGCTTATCTCCCCCTGAAGCCTTTTGTGACAATTCAATTTCTGCTCTTTTTCCCCCATCCTCTGGTGTACTCTAGTATACTTTGTATCCTATTTTCCATATGGCTCTTTGACCTGTAACAATTTTCTGTTCCTTATTCATTCATTAACAATTTGCCTTTGTACCGGCACTGTGTTAGGTACGGAAGATCCTACCAGATTTAGTAAGTAAGTAAGTAAGGGAGTTTAGTTTAGTAAGAAGGGTGAAGGTAGGTAGGGAGCTTTCAAAAAAAGAAAGAAAAAAGAAAAATAAATAAGCAATTCATAATACATCGCAGAGTGTGCATTTTTTTCTGAAAGCAATGAAAGCCATGGTAGAGGGTTTTAAAACATTTTAAATCCAGCTTTATGGAGGTATAATTGAAATACAATAAACTGTACCTATTTAAAATATACAACTTGATGAGTTTTGATATGCACAGACCCATAAAACCATCATCACAATATAGTAGTGTGTTCATCAGCCCCCAAAGCTTGTTGTCCCCTCCTTCCTCTGCATCTTGCCCAAAGCAACAACCGCACAACAACACTGCCGATTAGTGTGAATTTTTCAGTATTTTATATAAATAATCACGCAATTCGTACTTTTTTGGTGCGTGGCTTCTCTCCCTCAACATGTTTATTTTCGAGTTTCATCCGTGTTGCAACCCCTGTCAACAGCACATGCTGAGTAGTACACCACGGCATTCCATGGCGTTCCGTGATATTCCACGGTCTGATATACCGGGCTGTTTATCCTGTTGACAGACCTTTGTGTTGCTTCTGCTTTTTAACTACCATAAATCATGCTGCTATGAGCCTCTGCGTGCAGCTATTTATGTGGACGTATGTGTTCATTTCTTTTGGGTAGACAATAAGGAGTGGAACTTCTCAGTCGTGTGGTAAATTTATGTCTAATTGTCTAAGGAACTGCCAGGTCTCTTTGGCCGCAGGTCATCATTCTGCTCATGGCAGCTCATTGGAGAATAAGGTAGACACAGACAAAGATGGCGGAGAAGAGAAAAATAATGGCTGACGTAAATCATACGTTTCCCACAAGCCAGGCATTGCACTATTTTCAGTGCATTATTCCTTAATCCCTCCAACTCATCCTGTGAGCTCGGCGCTACGATTTTTTCTTATTTGTAGATGAGGCAGTTGAGACTTTGAAATTAAATAACTTGCCCAAGTTCTCTTACCTACTCGCAAAGAAGCCAGAACTCAAACCTTGGCTTTTCTGACCTTCAAGGGTGTACTAGTAACCACGAGGTAAGACTGAGCTGGTAGATGCTGAAGTCAGGACACCTGTCTTTTGCTTGGCTTTTTCCTCAGGTTGTGGGAGCAGCACGATATTCTGGGCCTAGGAGGAGGTTCTGTTTAGATGATATGTTGGTGTCACTTTTTTGAAAGTTTTTAAAATTTTTTTAGTAATCTCTACACCCAAAGTGGGGCTTGAGCTCATGACCCCAAAATCAAGAGTGGTATGTTCTTGTGACTGAGCCAACCAGGTGCCCCTCTGTTGGTTTCATTTGAATCGTTAGCCTAAAAATCAGCAAAATATGATAGGCAAGATTTAACAATAATTTATATATATCTCTAGAACTCTGTAGAAATCATTTATGAACTTGTCTAATCCAAATATATGACTATATTTAAGTTCTTTTTTACTAGGCTTAGATCATAGTTCTTTAGAGGGCCTCCTCCATCAAAACACAATCAATGGAACTGACTGCGTAATATTTGGTGGTAGAATGATAGAGCAGAAAGAATACAAATTTGGGAGTGAAAGAGACTGGAATATTTGTTTTGATGTTTCACAGGGGAAAAGCTATTTTTTTTTTTAAAGATTTTATTTATTTATTTGTCAGAGAGAGAAGGAGAGAGAGAGAGCAAGTGAGCACAGGCAGACAGAGTGGCAGGCAGAGGCAAAGGGAGAGGGAGAAGCAGGCTCCCTGCTGAGCAAGGAGCCCGATGTGGGACTCGATCCCAGGACGCTGGGATCATGACCTGAGACGAAGGCAGCTGCTTAACCAACTGAGCCACCCAGGCGTCCTGGGGGAAAAGCTATTTAAACTTTATTTTCCTCACCTGTGGAATGGAGATAGTAATGTCTATATAAAGGGTTTTAAGGACTAAAAAAGATTATAAGTCAAAGTCTTAGGTTTTTGGTGTCAGTTCCTAGTCCCTTTTTCTCCCCCAACCCTTCCTTCTGCTTCTCCTTCTTTTCTCTTTCTTTCTTTCTCTTCTCCTCCTCTTTCCCCCATCCCCCCCTTCTCCGCCTCCTTCTTGTCTCTCTCTCTCTTTTTTTTCTTTTTAAAGACTCATACCTTTTTATCCTGGCTTAAAATATAAAGCTTTTCTTGGTTGAGGTTGCTGATCCCTCCCAAACTGTATGTAGAATTATATTTGTACATATGCATTTTAGTGGGGAAATGTCCCTAGCTTTCCTCAGATTTCAAAGAAACCCACAGCTCCAAACCAACTCAGAACCACTGCGAGGCTGGTTTTCATCCATCCATCCATTCATTCATTCGACACTCTTTAATGAATATCTACGACGGACGTCAGCATTTTGTACAGGGCAACTCTGTCCCTCCCTGCCTTTGAGGGGTTAACAAGTTTAGAGTCGTGAATAAAAAACTGCATTATTTTGTGAATTTGTGGGTTACCACACTAATTACGTGCACCAGAGAGAGAAGCTTGGTCCGTGAATCAAAAAGCAGAAGAATCCTAGGGGGGTAGACGAAAAGGAAGCCCTGTAAGCAGGGAAAAGGCTGGGGCATCAAGCACATCACGCGCCCTGACTTTCACCTGTTACTTGCAGCCAGTTGCTCCATTGCTATGGAGAAGGTGCGGGTTGTGCCGGGACGGGAAGTGCCCGCGGTCGGGGGGGCGGGGGGCGGGGCTGCTGGGCTGGGAGGTGGGGCCCTAGGAGCTCCGCCCACTGGAGGAGGCTCCTTTCCTAACCCACTTGGAGGGGCATTGTGGGCTGCCAGCCCCGGGGGGTGGGGTGGGAACTGCTCTGGGGTGTTAAGTGTTCCTTCCTTTAGCTCCTCAACTTTAAAGGAGGTCATCTTGAGTGGAGGGGAGGGGAGGAGGAGTGTGCTTTTTGCTCAGCTGATCTCTTTAAGGCTGTAGTAAAGATAACAGATCGCTCCGTCAACAGCGTTGGGAAAACAAAGGTGTCTTTCAGCCCTGTCTCCCAGGCAGTCAGCAGGGCGAGCTGGGACAAATCCTAAAGCCGAAGGGGCATTTGGGTATGGTGCGGCTCAGTTCCCTGGCGTTTATGGGTTAAGAAACTAAACACGGAGAAATTATGTGGCTTCTCCAAGGTTTCATGGCCTTTCCTTAAGCACAAGCTGTGTCAATAGGTGTAGCAGCCGGACAGCGGATGGTTCATGAAGGCGCGTTCTGCGCGGTTCATTCGCATCCCCGTGGGCCCTGCAGGATGGGAAAAGCCGGTCTGCAGGCAGCCCCACTTCTGCGTACCTCACCCACGGGACTAGCACCACCCGCTCCATCCCGAAGCCTGTGCATAGTGATTCGTTCGAGTCTCGCGCTTTGCCCTTTGATTTTTACTGGCCCTGCCCTTGTGTTTGTTCTTGCGCTCCGTTCGTGCAGATTGCAGGAGCTGGCCTGTTTACCTCGAGCGCAGGCCTAAATATAACCGCCACCAGCACCGGAGGCGTCCGGACGGGTCAGCCCCTTTCCAGTGCGAGCGTAAACCCCACTCCCGGCTGCAAGCGCAGGGCAGCCACCAGGCTACTTCCATGGGCATTCACTTTGAAATGGAAACTATCACCAAAAACTTGGGTGGCGGGGTTCAGGAAGAAGTCTTCATCTCTCCTGTGCAAAGAGCCCCGGGCTCCAGATCCTAGGCGGGAAGGCTAGGAAGGAGCGTACCTAGGGCCCTGATTTTCCACCTAACAGCAAGGCAGGTACACTACAACC
The DNA here is from genome assembly GCA_004024625.1 of Mellivora capensis. Lineage (NCBI taxonomy): Eukaryota > Metazoa > Chordata > Mammalia > Carnivora > Mustelidae > Mellivora > Mellivora capensis. The sequence continues at coordinate 47,889 of PISX010004781.1, read as the reverse complement.
GACTCCATCCCCATCCTGTGCGTCTCTTGAAGGCGGATGGAAAGTGTCACATCTTGCCCTCCTTTAGAACCTTCGAAGGTATCCTTGGAAGAGCCCAGCTGGTGGTTTTATGGAATGCCACAGACCCGAGAGACCCCAGATTCTCAGGAAATCGAGGCCATAGTCGGCACAAGGACAAACCTGCAACCCCACCCCCTCCAGGAAGTTCTTTCTACCTCTCTTCTGGACAGGGCCCCTTCCCGACTCAAGTCATTATTGTGCTAATCAAATGTCTGTACGGTTCCTATGTTATTTTGTGGTTTTAATTTTGTCCAAATGAGAGCGAAAGGTCGCTTGGAATCCGAGTCTTTGTCTTCTGCTTCCACTTTCCTCAGTCTTGACAAATAGTAGTGGAAGCTGGTCAGTTTGCCACTTTCTGGAGAACAGGGAAGAAGTTCAAGCTAGCCCTTCCCCCACCCCTTCTCTGAATGGGGTGGGACCTGCTATGACCTCTCTTACAGGCCTTGTGAGTGATAGACCGGAAAGGGCAGCCGAGGGGGACAGCAGGACCTCTTAAACAAATCTATTTAGTGGGAGAGGAAAGAGGATACTTGCTCAGCCCTCTGAATCCACCCAGGAGCTGTGAGAGAACAGAACTTGAAACCACATTGTTGGCCTACTGCAAAGTGAGTCTGAAATCAGGATCCTTTCAAACACCTCCAAGGTCCCTAGGCTCAGAGAGTCACTCTTTGGAAAGAGTACAGTATGTGTTGATATCATTTCCCGAACCAGTCCCTCTTTCCCTTCCTTCTAGCCATTATTGAGATTTGTTTTTATGTATGAAGCTTTGGATCAGCAAGAAAGACCAGCATGCACCCCCTGTACTCATGGAGCTTACTCTCTAGAAGGGAAGCCTTACCCACAGCTTTGGGAGAGCAATTCCACCATCTAGAAGAAGTCATTCTGGCAAGGGTTCAGGGAGCGGGGGAAAAGAGGACGGTAAACAGAAGATGAGAGGACGGATTACTTTGTTTCGTTCTGAGCTTGTTTCAAGCCCAGGAAGGACGTGGGTGGAGAAGGTAGGATTGTGGGTACTGCAGAAGGCGTGGGAAGAACAGCAATTGTGGCTCCATCAGAAAAGGCGAGAACACGGGTGGTGGGGCAGCCCGTGGCGGGGGGCAGCTCTGCGTGCGTTTCTCAGGATGACTTCTCATTGTCTTCTCATGCTACAGATGTACAGCCAGTGAATTTTCTGCATGGCTCTCCAGCTCCTAAGCCTGTTCTCGAGAATGCCTTCTCCATTTTTTGTGTTAGGTGCAGGCGAGGAAGGGAAATGGTTCTTGCTCTTTACCCTTGGCTCTGTGTTTACTGGCTTACTCTCATGCTATTAGGACTTGAACGAGAACACAGTGTCAGCCACCTTCGTTAGAAGGACAGTTCTGGTCGGTGTGTCTCTAGAACCGGCGGCAGGGTGGTTGGTGGGGGCGGGGTGGGTGCTGATGGCGGGAACTGGAGCGTCTCTCGGCTTTGACCTCTGTGCAGCAGCTAGTGGACCTGAGGGGGCCAAAGGTGGGTGTCTTTACTGTACAGCTGAGAACACAGAAGAGGGTGGAGCTTGCTGACAAGGACTGGGGCCGGCTGTGACCTCAGGATGGGACCTTCTGATTTTCAGTGACTCGTTGTTAGAACCGGAGTTTCAGGGTTTCAGTGGCCTGGGGTCTACATAGGTAGGTGGGACGAAACTGAATTACTAGTCATTAAGTGGTATTGAGTATATATATGTCCTGAGTGTGCAAACTTTACCCAACTATGCGGAGCCCCGTCTCTCTTCTGCCTCGGTTGGCTATGACATCACGATGGACCTACATCTCCCTTAGAAACAGGCAGTAATGTCTATAAACAATAAACCGAGATGAAAACATGCTCAGCTTGTGTTTTAAGCCAGATTGAAGGATCAGTTCATTTTGCTCCCCAGCATATGGGTTTTGTCACTGCATAGCCTCCGTAGAACGAGAGAGTTGTGCCTGGCCTAGGACCCGGAGGATGTTCAGAAACGTTAGTTACTCCTCTTCTTCAGGCCACCAGTTCCCCCAGAGAAGGACGTCTAAACTCCACACACTTTGAGGCCTTTCTGCACCACCTGGTTCCCTGTCTCCTGTTTAGTAAATACACAAGTGCCAGTTACATGCCCGGCTGGGGAATACAGTGTGTCGAGTTCCTACCCTCATGCACTTTAGATTCTAGTAGGAGAGAAAGTCAAGGAACAACGGAAAGAAAGTGTATAATGTCACGTAGTGGAAAGTACTGTGAAACAAAAAGAAAAACAAAAACAGAGCAGGGGCACCTGGGTGGCTCAGTTGGTTAAGCCTCTGCCTTCGGCTCAGGTCATGATCTCAGGGTCCTGGGATCGAGCCCCGCATCGGGCTCTCTGCTCGGCGGGGAGCCTGCTTCCTCTTCTCTCTCTCTCTCTCTCTCTCTCTCTCGCTGCCTACTTGTGATCCCTGTCTGTCAAATAAATAAATAAAATCTTAAAAAAAAAAAGAGCAGGGGAAGGGGAGAGAGTACTTGCTTTTATGTCTTTATTGGGTGCATTTCAACAACTTCTTCTGCGGGACATGTCCTCCGATTCCCCTTCCTCTGGTCTTGCCCACCTACTGTTTTCCTCTCCTTGATTCAGATCTGGGGGCTGTTTGCACCTTACTTCTTCCATTTAGGTTCAATTTCCTTCTTAAAGTCTATCCTTTTCCTTGAGGGTCTGTGAACAGTATATTCTCTTTGCCTGAATGTAGCTTGTTTCATATCTACTTGCGATTAGTAGGTTAACCTTGCATAGATTGCAGATTAAAATTGTTTTTTCCCTCAGCATTTGGAAATATTATTTCATTGTCTTCTAGTGCCTCTTGCGGCTGTTGGGAATGCTTCTGTCGGGCTATTGGCTGTCCTTTGTATAATATGGCTTTTCCTCTCATTGGTGTTTTTCTCTCCCCTCTCCTTCCTTTCCCTTTTTTCCTCCCCCAATCCTCCTCCTGCTCTCTCTCTCTCTGTTTTTCCTCTCTTTCTTACTTTCTCCTGGGGCTGCTCTTAAGTTGTTTGTTTTAAGAGTATGTTCTATAGCTTTGCCGTGGTTGTGTTGGTATACATTTATTTTTCTCTCTTCTGTCTGGGACTAATGTTTCCTTATCTTCAAATATGAATTCTCATTTTCTCAAAACTTAAACCCGACTAAATGTTGGTCCTTCTTTTCCATCTTCTTTTGCTCGTGATGCTTCTAACTATTTCCTATCTCTTTCTCTCTGGCTTCACAATGGGTAACCTGTGCATGGCTATTTCACAAATACAAATTACAAGGATCTGTTTTACAATTCACGTTATTCTCTCTCCAGTTTTGCTAGTCTGTAGTTAAACTGTACATTGCATTTTATTTTTAAACATTTTATTTACTTGAGAGAAAGAGAGAGAGAGCGAGCACATGTGCATGCATGGAGGGCAGGGCAGAGAGAGACAGAAAGGGACTGGCAGACTCCACGCTGGGTCTGGATCCCCAGTCAGGGCTCGGGCTCGATCTCAAGACCCTGAGATCATGACCTGAAATCGAGAATCTGATGCTTAACCGACTGAGTCACTCAGGCATCCCTATATGTGCCTTTTAATCTTATAAATTTTTTTTCACAATGCCTTGTCTTTACTTGGGGTTTTTGTCTTTGGGGCTATGTATTTAATCATTTTAATATTCCTTTTATGTTCTATTTTAGATTCCCATTCTATTGAATAAAGTCGGTTCTTGATTTTGTTTTGCCTTCTCATTCTTGCAAAGAGTGGGTTGTTTCCTAATGTACTTTCTGATTATTTATTTGCACTCCATAGAGAGTGCGTGTGTGTGAAAAGCTCTTGTGGCCCAGGTTTTGAGGCAACTTCTAATGGTTGCCTCTGTTTCTGCCAAGAACTGTGGGTATCACTGGCTGAGGACCAGGCTTTTACATTAATCCCTGAATTTAGTGCTTTCTAGACCACTTGGGTAAATTTGAATCCTTCATCCATGTTAGATATTGGCTAGAATTCCCATTTTTTTCAGGGGAGACTATATTTCCCTACCCAGAGTCCAGCCCGAAACAGAACAACTTCCTCATCATATCTTCGATCAAATGGGTAGATTTTTCTAGGCTAGCATTTACCAGAGGAGGCCACTCTATTAGTGTTCTAACTTAATGCAGGGATTTCGGTTCCCAGCTTCATATCTCTATCAGGCCTTGTTGAGGTTGAATACACAAGCTAACTATTTACTATAAAACCCAGCACTGCCAAGATCCGATAACCTCAGCAGCATCTTGAAGGTTGTTAGAAACGAGGAATTTCAGTCCTCCTCAGACCTATAGAATCAGGACTTTCATCTTAACGAGATCCCAGGTGATTGACAAGCACGTTAGAGATTTAGAAGCACTGTCCTGATCACCATGTTATAGAATGTTCATTTCTCCTACCTGTCCCTTGGAGAAGGCACAATATCAGCTAAGTGTGGATTCTGGGTTTTGTTCTTGTTTTTGTTTTTAAAACTTTTTAAAACCTCTGCATTTTGGGGGAAATTAGTATTTCACTTTCTTTCTTGGGAGCTCATTTGTGCATTTAAAAACAACTTTCTTTAGACTCTTCTTAGTAGGCCCTATCACCAAGGCCTGCTTTAAGTAGTTAGCTTCCTACCCTAGCCTGTGATTGGGTGCTTTGTGTATACAGACACTCAGTAACTATTTGTAGCTTGTGTGTTTCAGTGATGGATTAGAAATGTTCTTTTGAAAGTTTCATAATCAATAACGCAAGAAACAACAGGTTTGGGGGAGGATGTGGAGGAAAAGGAACGCTCGTGCACTGTTGGTGGGAATGCGCACTGGTGCAGCCACACTCGAAAACAGTTTGGAGGTTCCTCAAAAAGTTAAAAATATTTTTACCTTATGTTCCAGCAATTGCATTACTCAAATCCAGCTCGATCCAGATTGTTTCCATGGAGCTTAACCCTGCACCCCACTCATGGCATTTCAGTGGCCTGGACTTTAGGGGTACCTGAAAGAGTAGAGGAAAGCAGTTCCTGACTTTGAGGGAAGTTATTGTCAAGTGGTAATGAGACACCCCTATGCAAGGGAGTGAGAAGAAAAATCCAAGATGTTCGATAAGCAAATGCCTCCAAGAGGTAGACGCTGTACAAAAATGGTGAGGGAACATCAAGGGAAGAGGAAGGAACTTCATAGAATGGGGCAGGGTGACATTATTCCTTCATTTCCTTAGATCGCCACTCAGTCCTTATTCCCTGCCTGCTTCTGCTCCGGGGCAAATTGTTCTCTCTTGTTTCAAAGAGAAGGGAAGAGCCCCTCTGCCATCCCCTGCCTGGGAAATCTATCACACCAACCACGGAGACCTTGGCTTTTTGCACCATTTTAGGGGCTCTGCTTGGCATAATAAACATATCTTCCCTGCATGAAGTGAAGAGGGATTTCTGCTCTCTTCCCACCTCCTGTAGGGTACATCTGGCCTACAGTCCCTGATCATTGTTTTCATAGCTTTAATCCAAACGGTGTACATTGTTTTTTAAATGGTGAAAGACTGAGCCAACAATAACCTTAGGTCTCCATCGGCTCCATTCATCTGAAGGGCGGGATTGTTACACGAAGCTCCTCTTCCCACAGCCCTCCATGCTCTTTGTTTCCTGGGAAGCCGGATCATTGCCTTTGAAATTTTGCTCACAGCACACCCACCCCCGGAATCCCTTACCAAATTCTACCCATTTTAAATGCCCACCTACCTGAGTGACTTTGTATCTGCACTGACTATTTGAAACTTCAGTTCATTTTCTATTGTGAAGGATTGTTTTTGTCTTTCTGATTTATAGCCCCAAATATCCTTTAAGCTCTTTGAAGGCAGAGAGCTTATAGCATGCAGCACAATGGCAGGCAAAGGGCAAGTTCTCAAAGATTTCAAGAAAGTCTATTGATTTCAAATGGATATGACTACTAGTTATAAATATATACAATTATTCATATGCTTCACTGAAGCATTTCCAAATGATGCCCAGGTTGTGTTGGCAATTACACCAAAGAGTGGCTAAGAATACATTGCTGTCTTGTTCATAAGGTTATACGAATTTAGCCAGGTTTTGTCCTGTGTGGAGAGGTGGAATGCCTCACTAGTGCTTCCCTGAGTATAGTGCCTCCCTGCACCTCCACCACCACCTGCCACAAGTACCTCCTACCACTATTATCTTCTCCGGTAGGATAATAAAATGTCACATGCATTGTTCTCATTTTATATATATATAAATACATATATATGTATTTAGATATATGTATTAAATATATGTATATATATGTATTTGGAATATATATGTGTTATATATGCTTTTGATTATATACACACAAGCAATTGTTATATCTTCCTAATAAATTGATACTGTAATCATTATGAAGTCAACCTCATCTGATGTTACTGTTACTCAGTCTTATGCTTACTGTTGCATGGTGTGTCTGTTCCCATTCTTTATTTTACTTTTACTTTCTTTCTATCTATCTATCTATCATCTATCTATCTATATCTTCCTGTCTGTCTGTCTATCTATCATCTTTTAAAGTAAGCTCTACATCCAATGTGGAGCTTGAACTCATGACCCTGAGATCAAGAGTCACATGCTGTGCTGACTGAGCCAGACACTGCCCCATGTCTTGAGATTTTCTAGGCATCTCTTGTAGATACTATCTATTTAGGTCTTGCTCTTTCATCTAGTAACACAATCTCTGCCTTTTAATTGGAATGTTTAGTTTATTAATATTTAGTACAATTATTATTTTGGTTGGATTTAGGTCTATTGTTTTTTATTTGTTTTCGGTTGGTCTCATCTACTTCTTGTTCCTCTGTTCCTTCTTCATTCTTTTGAGTTAATTGAACATTTTATTTATTTATTTAAATTTTCTTTGAAGATTGTATTGATTTATTTGAGAGAGAGAGAGAATACAAGCAGGGGGAGGAGCAAAGGGACAAGCAGACTCCTCACTGAGAACAGTGTCCAATGGGGCTTCATCTCAGGACCCTGAGATCATGACGTGAGCCAAGGTTGGATGCTTAACCAACTGAGCCACCCAGGCATCCCCGAGTTAACTGAATATTTCAGAAGTTTATTTTAATTTGTCTATTAGCTTTCTAGTAAATGCCTCTTTGAATTAGCTTTCAGTGGTTATTCTAAGGATTAAAATGCATATCTTTAACTCTCATTGTCTACTTTTATACCATTTCACATAAAATATAAAAACTTTATAATTGGTGGGCCCTTTTTCCTAATCTGTTCTTTATGATACAGTTGTCATGCATCTATACACATTATACATATCCATATATACTCATCTATGAATTTATGAAATTATATACATATTTATGAAATTCGGTGGGAAGATATTTTATGTTTATCATTTTTCATGCTTTTCATACCTCTTTGAAAATCCTAGTTGTTATAGCTTTTTTTAGAAAAAGATTTTATTTATTTATTTGAGAGCGAGAAGGGGGGGATGCGGGAGAGAGAGCATGAGAGGAGAGAGGTCAGCGGGGGAAGCAGACTCCCTGCTGAGCAGGGAGCCTGATATGGGACTTGATCCCGGGACTCCAGGATCATGACCTGAGCCGAAGGCAGTTGCTCAACTTAACTGAGCCACCCAGGTGCCCTGTTATAGCTTTTTCATTATCCTGAAGAACTTACACTGTAGTAGTTCAGATCTGCAGGTGAAAAATTATCTTAGTTTTTGTTTGTCTGGAAATGTCTTTCTTTCACTAAATACATTTTTTCCCCTTCATTCTTGAAGAATATTTTTTAACCGGATATAGAATCCTGAATTGGCAGTTGTTTTTCTTTTACACTTATAAAAGATATTATTCTACTGTCTTCTGTCCTCCATTGTTTCTGGTAAGAAGTCAGTGAAAATTGACATTGATGCTTCATAAGATGCTGTTCTGCTAGCTGCTTGAAAGACTGTCTTTGTTTTTTAGTACTTTGGCTACTGTGTACCTAGATGTGATTTTCTTTGTATAGATCACATTTGGGAATTTGATGATTTTTTTTGAAATATTTAAATTATTGTCTTTCACTGAATTTGGGAAACCTTCAGTCATTACTTCTTCAAATATTTATTTGCTGGCCCATTCGCATTCTTCTTTCCTTCTGGGACTCTAATTACTCATATTAGACCTTTTGATATTATGCCACAAGTCACTGAAGCTCTGTTCATTTTTTTTTCAAAATTTTCTTCTTTTAAAAAAACTGGATAATTTCTACAGATCTATTTTCAAGTTCACTGACTCAATATTCTCTTTTGTGTAATATGCCAACTACATAAAAAGAATTTTTAAGCCAGATATTGGGTGTTTTAGTTCTAAGATTTCCTTAGTTATGTTTTAGTTTCTTTTTTTCTGCTAAGATCTTCTCTTTGTTCATTTATTATGAGTATTTTTTTAATGCCTTTGAGCATAGTTACAATAGATATTTTCAAACATATTTCTGCTAATTCTAACATCTATGTCTTCTCAGGGTTGTTCTTCATTGATTACTTTTTTTTTTTTTTTAGAAAAGTGTCACATTTTTCTGATTCTTTATATATCATGTAATTTGAGGTTATATGGCAACTATTATGATAATGCATTATAGGGAGTCTGGATTCTCATATATTCCTCTAAAGACATAGATATTTGTTTTTTGTTTTTGTGTTGTTGTTGTTTTTACAAGCAAGTAACTTGGCTGGCCTTAAACCCCCAAATCTGTATGCCTTGAGGTGATCAGAGGCTGAAATCTGTGCTCACTTCTTTTAGCCATGGGTTCTTTGCAGTTTTCCCCACATTTGCAGAATTCAAGGGTCAGTCAGAGATTTGGGGAAAATTTCAATGCAGAATTTTGGGTCTTCTCTTTCTAGATGCCTTCTTTCTGGAACTATCCTTTCCCTCTTCATTTTCCAGCTACAGAGGGTGCATCATGCTATTAAAAGTGTCTGCTTCCATCCGAGCTGCAGGTATCCTGTGGGTCAGGAGCAGGAGCTTGAGAAAAAGTCTTAAAATGGGCAGAAACTCCCCAAGTGCCTTTTCCTTCTTCAAAGTATTGGCTTTTCTACTTTCTGCCTGCTCCTGGCCATTCCCCGGTGTCTTCTGGTCATCGTCTTTGATATTTTATACAGAGTTTATGGCTGTTATCTGCAGGAGGATTGGTCTCAGAGGAGCTAATCTATTGCCAGCAGCAGAACGAAGTGCTTTATTTTGGAGAGAAGGAAGTGGAGCGAGTGCTAAGGCTTAGCTGGAGGGATGTGCGTGCATGTGTTAATGAGAGAAACATACCCAGTCTGGGATCCCTGTCTGAGCTCTGCTAAGGTGCTCATAAAGTACCCCATCTTAGGAAACTGGTCTCCAGGGCACAGAAGAGAGTCTTCTTGGATATGGACAGCCTTTAAGGTGACTTTGAGTGGAGCTGATTGGTCATGGCCAAGTAATATGAAGAAGCCAAAGTACTGATGATAGCTTATGTATTTGTTGCAAGGTACCATGCTAAGTGTTCCATAGGCAGATCTCATTTAGTCTTCCCCAGAACCTTTAAATTAGGCATGATTATAATCCTCATTCTGCAAAAGAATTAGTGAGACCTAAATCAAGTGATTTTTCTCTCAGTCACACAGCTAAATGCGTGTGGAGGAAGGACTAAATTCTGGATCTGCCTGGCTTTAAGGGCTCTTTTTTTATAAGCATGGTGATAGGTCTTACCTCTCTTTCCCTGCAGACAAAACATGGTAATGTAATTCATTGTCATATAAATACATAAATATTTACCTTCTGTTTCCCTTGTCTCCTGCTTCAATAGGGAGAATATCTAGGTCCAATGGCCTCTGCAGTGCCAGGAACCCCAAAGGGAGGGAATCCCCTTAGTTGTAGAAGACATGCTTTTTTAAAAAATTCTTTTTTAATTTTTAAATTTTTAAATAAACATATAATTTTTTTTAGCCCCAAGGGTACAGGTCTGTGAATCGCCAGGTTTACACACTTCACAGCACTCACCATAGCACATACCCTCCCCAGTGTCCATAACCCCCCCACCCCCTTCCCCCTGTCCCCCCTCAGTTTGTTTTGTGACATTAAGAGAGAAGACATGCTTTCATCTGAGAGTCAAGGATTCCGACTGTAGACCTCATTGTTGCCAATATCCTAGTGTGATGCTGGGCAAGTCACTGTGCCTTCCTTTCCTTCCTTATTAGTAAGTGGGGATACAGCCTGAGATCTTTTCCAAAGCCTTTAACAGCCTAATTCTATTTTATTTATTTATTTGACAGAGATCACAAGTAGGCAGAGAGGCAGGCAGAGAGAGAGAGAGAGAGAGAGAGAGAGAGAGAGGGAAGCAGGCTCCCCGCTGAGCAGAGAGCCCGATGTGGGACTCGATCCCAGGACCCTGAGATCATGACCTGAGCCGAAGGCAGCGGCTTAACCCACTGAGCCACCCAGGCGCCCCTAACAGCCTAATTCTAAGGTTTATTTTTGGTGGCCGGAGCTAGAAAGACCTCGCCCAAATCTTGCATGTGAACCATGAATTTAACAGTGTCCAGAGTAAGTGTCATTGATATCTTTACTCCCCAGATATCTTCCCAAAACTAAACACAGATAAGAAAACCAGGATCTTAACATGGTGCTCTTCAGTCTCTGACTCCAGATAAAGCCTCTCCCTCCCTGATCAGTGCTGTTGGCCAACCCAACATTACTTAGGGGTACCTTGATCTGGCTAGGCCAGTGTTTGTTTCTAGGGCTCTAATTCCTACAGAAGGACCAAGTTCAAAGATACAGTAGTCATCTATCTTGGTAGCCTGTGCTCTGGGGTTATGTGGTTAAACTTTCCCACCTACAGAAAGAATCTACCTGCTTAACCTGTTCAGGGTGGGAAGAAGGGATTGTTTACATTCTAATTCCCTTGTAGGACTTGGTTTCCATGCCTGCCTTTCAGTCACTATGCTCAACCGTAGACTCACAGCATGGTGGGTTGGATGTGGGACCTGTTCTCTGAGGAATTCATCAGTCTACAAGCCTTTATGTTCAGATAAATTGAAGAATTAAAGTCCTGACTAAAATGCCTTCTTGTCACCATAATCTTGTCAGTTTTTGGAATCCCAAGGTCTGCCTCTCCTCTCCCTCAACCCTACCTGGTTCTTTTTTTCATATACATATTTTTTAAAGATTTTATTTACTTATTTGAGAGACAGAAAGTGTGTGAGAGAGAGAATGAGAGCATGTTGAGGGGTGAAGGGGGAAGCAGTCTCCCCACTGAGCAGAGAGCCCAATGTGAGACTTGATCCTAGGACTCCAGGATCATGACCTGAGCCAAAGGCAGATGCTTAACTGACAGAGCCACTCAGGCAACTTCCCCACTCCTGCCTATATATTTTTTAAAGATTTTATTTATTTATTTGACACAGAGAGAGAGAGATCACAAGTAGGCAGAGAGGCAGGCAGAGAGAGAGAGGGAAGGAGGCTCGCTGCTGAGCAGAGAGCCCGATGCGGGGCTCGATCCCAGGACCCTGAGATCATGATCTGAGCCAAAGGCAGAGGCTTGCCCCAATGAGCCACCCAGGCATACCCCCCCCCCATTTTTAATAATCATGCTGAAAAAACTTTCTGTTTTGGGGTAAAAAAAAAAAGTGGAGTGAAAAGAGGTCTATGGCACGGACTCACAATGTTGGAGCTGTTGTTTTGAGAATGGCAGCTTGGGACATAGCCAGGGGAGGCCTTCACATTCTTCATCTTCCCAGAAATGGCTCTAGGAGGAGGTTAGGAGGATGAACCTTCCTGTCCTTTTGACTCACTGGGAAACTTTGGGAAACGAATCGAGCCCTTCTGTGGTCCCTGTGAATGACAGACGCCAAGGTGACGCCTCTCATAACTTTGTGTCAGCGAAGATCCTTGAAATATTAGGAGAGGCTTGGAAAAAGGAAGTGACCTTACAAAGGTGACATTTCTGGTCACTGCTAAAACTATCACAGTATTTAAATGGAGCTTTCTGACTTAAACTAATGTCCTCAATGTACTCGGAGACTGAACTCTCTAGTTCATTCTGGGGATCTCTACATCAGATGCTGACATTTTACCGTCTGCATGTCAGAGATGGCAAAGGGCAGACTTTCACTCGTGGGGGGCCAGATGTCACCACTTCTGCCTACAACTTCTATTTGCCTTCTCCCTCTTCACATTTCTGCCGCTTCTAAGAGCTGGGCCACATTTGCTCACTTAGAACTGGTCGGGGGTAGAGTCAGGAAAGTACAAGGAAGGCACTCATCTTGGCAAAACTTTTGAAAAGTTACCATTTCCCTATCCAAAAGGTGACAATATTCATGCTTTAGAACAAAGATTTAAATTTCCCAGGACTGCAGCAGTAATCACCGATGGATAGTTAAATGCTGTTAAATTCTCACAGCAAGAGTTTCCCAGAATGGCAACAGGTAGCTAGATGTCATTTAAGTGCTCTGGGTCCTCGTTTTCTCATCTATAAGTGAGGCAGTAGGAGTCACAGGGGGACCAAGGTTTTGTCTTTTGTTTACAGTCTGCGCCTGTCATTTTACTATTATCGTGTCCCATGATCATTACCAAAGCTGGCATTGCCTAAAATTATTCATTTTATTACTTTTTTTTCCTAATCAAAATAATCTCCAAGCTCCTCTCCTACTACCTCTAATACTTTACAAAGTCCTAAGATTAGTAAAAGCCCATGACCTTTATCTTGTTCTAGCGCAGCAAGGGACAGAAGGGTTTTACCGTCTTAAGGACATATTTCAGATCTGATCATTGACTTCAGTTTTCTTCAGCACATACAGTATTTTGGGAGAGTTTTAATCCATAGTTAACACTATTTCCTCTTTGCGAAAGACCCACCCAAATATTCTAGCCCCAACTTCTCAGCAAAGTTCTATTCTTACCTTTATAGTTACTCAGGAGAGGTTTTCACTTGGAAAGAACATCTCACCTTAAGTCAATCAACAGGTATTTTTTGAGCAACTATTATATATCTAACATTATGAGCAATCTACAAGAAGCAATAGACGTCAACCTTGCTCTCAAGGACCAGACGTTGAAAGTGGGGAGGAAAAAACCAAAGTACATTCAGTTGGGAATCACCTGTTGAGGGCCTATTTGCGTGGGACACCATAAAGCCTGAGGGGTAGTGCAGTCAGAGAAACCCGTCATCCAGAAACTGTCCTTTTATATGTATTGTGCTGAGGTAATTATTAATATCAATCCTTCTGACCTTTAAAAGTATCCTAGTTTGGGTGATAATTTGTAAGGTTGCCTTAATGATGGGGAATGGCAGGGCCTTGGGACCCTCACCCATGGGAATCAAGTCAATAGAGAAAATTACTGTAGCAACTAAGAACTGTGATGATCAGTGCTTTGCTAACACGGGAGTAGACATTATCACACCCGAGTATTTTTAGTTCAGATGAGGCAAGTCCTTTCGTTAGCTAAGATACTTGTGTGAGCTCTGTTGTGTTGTTGGCTAAATCTCATTCAAAGAGTTATTTCCTCCAGGTTAAAATTCTGCACAGCATCTGTGTCTCATGTAGAATTAACCCACTGCTGACACATGTCAGGTCTCTTATTTATGGGAAAGAGATCAAGAAGGAGCCTTAAAGAATGGACAAGTTAACTCTAGCAGCTTGTGCAGCTCACATCCAGAAAAGGGACCTGGGGTCTCACTGGCTTCACTCAACCACCATGTCTGAGTGTCTCTACAAGCCAAGGACTGGGCCTTGAATCAACAGGGCAGAAGGAATTTAATGAGCAACGCCCAGAGATAGGAAAGAGCGTGGGTTCTGCGGGGACCAGCAAGCAACTTGGCATTGGTGGACGGTGAGTCAGTGGGTGGCAGTGGATCTGGCTAATGGAGGCTCTGGAGGCAGCATCCAGATGATGGAGAGCCAACATCAAGCAGGGTTGTGTTTTTTAAGTTTCGAAATGAAATGGGACCTCAGATAGAGCTCCGTCCCTAGGGCCCCGCCTTCCCCGGCTGCTGCGTGTCCAGCCACCTGATCTCTTGATCTCTGAAACCCCCGTCTGCCCTCTCCCGGGCTCTGTTTCACATGCATGCTGCGTGGACATGCTATAGCCCTTGGCAGGGCTGATGAAACACTTTCTGCAGATCCAGGACAAACAATGCTAGGTAGGAGGGAACACCCAGCCCTGGACGGGCGTCCCCATGTTTGCTGTCACCTCCAGATGTTACAGACGCACTAGCACGACAAGGATAAGTGATTCACTGGGTCAAGGTAGTGGTAGTGTTTACGTTCTTCCCAAGTGCACAGCAGTGGCTCACAATGCTGGGCTGGCACTGATGTTCCCGCTGGTTCCTCTGATCATTCCTCCCACTGGTGGACTTGGATGGCCCCCAAGGCCATGTGACCAGCCTGGTGTGCCACCCAAGCTCCGGATCCTGAAGTCCCTGGCCCTCTGAACAGCAGTGGACAGATCAGGTGATCTTATCTATGCTGGCAACGTAAGTTCTTGGCAACAGAAGTAGAACAGTATGGGTTGGTGCATAAATACAAATAAGTGAAAAAAAAAGTATCATACCCATTTTGGAATGAGCAAGTAGAAACCATTGAAAAAGCAAAATGTAGAACTAGCATGAAGAATGGTGAGAAGGACACACCAACAAGGATTTTGTTCAAGTAAGACAATAATTAAGAAGTAGATGACAGAAGGAGCGCCTGGCTGACTCTGTAGGTTAAGCGTCTGGCTCTTGATTTTGGTTCTGGTCATGATCTTGGGGTCATGAGATCAAGCCCTGTGTTGAGCCCTGAGTCCACAGTCAGTGGGAAGTCTGCTTGAGATTATTCCTCTCCCTCTGCCCTTCCCCATGGTCACGTGCTCTCTCAAGTAAATAAATCTTTTTAAAAAAGGGAATAGATGGCCAATAACTTTTATTTTTTATTTTTTTAATGTTTTTTTTTAATAAACATATAATGTATTTTTATTCCCAGGGGTATATTTTTTATTATTTTTAAGAGATTTAATTAATTTATTTATTTGAGATAGAGAGAGAGAGCACAAGCAAGGGGAGGGGCAAAGGGAGAGGGAGAAGCAGGTTCCCCACTGAGCAGGGAGCCCTACTTGGGACTCGATCCCAGGACCCTGGGACTGTAACCTGAGCCGAAGATAGATGTTTAACTGACTGAACCACCCAGATGCCCCTCAGCCAAGAACATTTGTTAAAGATTTTATTTATTTGACAGACAGAGATCACAAGTAGGCAGAGAGGCAGGCAGAGAGAGAGAGAGGAGGAAGCAGGCTCCCTGCTAAGCAGAGAGCCCGATGCAGGGCTCGATCCCAGGACCCTGAGATCATGACCTGAGCTGAAGGCAGAGGCTTAACCCACTGAGCCACCCAGGAGCCCCCAGACGGGAACTTTTAAAATCAAGGGCAGATGCTTGGTTTTCAGTTCACTAGACATAAACTCTAAGCATGGTATCTTCAAGGAACATCTCTTTTAGGCACAAGATGGGTTTTCTTCAAGTTGGGTGAAACATTTTCCCTTTACTAATTCACTTAAACGAGCTTCTTCGATTGGTATTTTTTCTTCTCCATGACAAGGGTCTAACCAGTGCTCATTTGGTGAAGAATCCCTAAGGAACTAAGGGAGTGTGGAGAGGAATTCCCCTCCTTTGATGATTATGGGGCTGCCAAGAGATGGAAACCAGCAAAAGTCCATGAGGTTTTCGGGCTGATCCTCGGGGCCCACGCTGGCTCAGGCCAGTGCTGATCACTTTGTCCAATTTGCCTTGAGGAGTAAGCTCAGAACTGGACCCGTGAGATCGTATGATTATGATTATTTTTACCTCTGACTCTCACAGGAGAAAAATCCCAATATCACAGCCTCCTTTATGAAGTTTCAGTCCGTGTCTCCCTCTCATGTATCCCAGGGCTGCTCTAAGTGTCGTCCCCGGTGATGGAGAGCTCAGTGGAGAATGTTCATCAATGTCCTGCTCCCTTCAAGGAGCAAGTCAGGCTTGCACAGACCTACCAGCGGAATCGCTGTGTGCGTGGGGAGGTGGCGGACACGCAACACGACTCAAGGTCCTCCCCCTGATGGAGAATGGGAGCTTTGCAGACCCACATCTGTCTGCAGACCGACATACATGTTGCTGTCACTCACGTCATCTTTCCAGTTTATGGTCGTTAAGCTGGCTTCGTTTAAAAACAATGACTTTGGAACCCATTTCAAACCTGCATGAAAGTTGCAGGAATGGAACAAAGAACTCTGTACATTTCACCCAAGCCCCCTTTCACCCCGATGTGCTTGCTAGCGGAGTCCAAGTCTGGATCACGTGATCTAGTCTTTCCAGTCCTGGAATGGGTTTCAGGTCACTGATCTTTATGACCCTTAAGGTGGTTTTGCCCCATGCTTCCTTATGGCTAGCCCCACATTATGCGCTTTGAGCAGAAATGTCACAAAAGGGATATTGTGTTCTTACTGCTCCCTATCAGGTGGCCCCTGCTGTCACCTTGTCCCATTAACTTGTGTCCCAGTGATCACTTTGATCACTTGATTAAGATAGTGTCTGCCCCGTTTCTCCGCTATCAAGTTACTTTTTTCTTTTATAATTAATAAGTACCATGTAAATATCCATTACTCATTCAACTTTCACCTACTTGCATTAGAATCCATTGAGGTGGGGCACCTGGGTGGCTCAGTGGGTTAAAGCCTCTGCCTTCGGCTCAGGTCATGATCCCAGGGTCCTGGGATCGAGCCCCACATTGGGCTCTCTGCTCCATGGGGAGCATGCTTTCTCCTCTCTCTCTGACTGCCTCTCTGCCTACTTGTGATCTCTGTCAAATAAATAAATAAAATATTTAAAAAAAAGAATCCATTGAGGTTCCTTGCCTGAATTTATTATCACTACAATGTTTGCCAACTGGGACAATTTCTAGTTATATCATTCCTTACACATTTATTGGTTGGCATTGTATCGCAAGGAGGAACTTTCTCATCTCCCATTCTTAAGTTCATTCATTCATCTGCTTATAAACAAATGAGCTATTCATCAATGGGTTATAAGGCACTATTATTGTTAATTATTTTGATGTTCAAATTGACCTAGACTTTGACACCCAGAAGCCCCGTGCACCTGTCTTCTGTGTCCTTTTTACTTGTGCCCATCATTCTCGATCACTTGCTCTACAGTAAGCCGCTCCTGGCTTACTTTGTACTTTCCTTGGTCCAGCTCTGGGTCAGTGAATTCTCTAAGAGACCTTGATTCCTTTTCATGGACAGTGATATTGAGAAGCCAAGATCTGGGGGCTAGGTGTGCCCTTTGGTACCGGAGGGTTGCTTCTCACAGCACCTCTCAGGACAGAGCTCAGAAATGCATGTACTTTCATACATACACACATATGTATGCGGGTACACGTACCTTTACATCTGTTCTTTCTGTTTCTCTGCTCCCGCTGTCCTTAGTATGTTTCCTTGCAAGATTCCCTCTATGCAGTCATTCCCCCAGCTCAGGGAGGCTGCCTCTCTGCCATCCTCTGACGCTGTCCTTGTAAATGTTTTCATTACTACCTGGCTCCAGCTGCCCCTGCGACCTCATTCCAATACAGTCCTAGCCCCGGCCCAGTTATCCCCTGCTTGCACCTGCCCAGTGACTGCTGGAAGTAGATTAGAAAGAAGAGGAAGGAAGCCAGATTTGTGTTTCTTAATTAGAAGAAAAAGGATCAAAGGCTAAATTGCAGTCATCCGCAATAGGTTCTTCTTGGTTCGCTGCTGCACCACTAACCAGTACGATACCATATGGTACTAGTATGGTACGGCTACTGACACCAGTCGGTCTTCTGGGTCTCTAAGTCTACTGCAGGACTCTAATTATTGCCAGGAGGGCGGGGGATGGGGGTGCCCGTGCCTTCAGCAGTGCATTTTGGCCTTGGCTATAGTGGCAGGAATCGGGCTGTCAGCACTGATTCTAATGTTGCTAAGTCAGCAGAATGCTTTTCAACTGGTCTAGACATGCCTCATGCCTCATGAAAGAAAAACAAAAAGAAACAGTTGATTTTTCAGTGGTTCTCACCAAGAGGTTTTACTATTCATCCTCAAGGCGGTATCGACTTCTGTTGAAATGAGCACCGGAAAAATAAATGTGTTCCTATAGTCAGGATGATGGTTACCTAATGATGTACTCGCATTTCCCGTCACTTGAGCAATGAGGATCGGTGAGCCCTTCCAAGTTGATTGTAAGCCCCTTGAGGGCAAGAGGCAGGATGGTACACTTGGGCAATCGCCCACAGTGACTTGCAATTAGGGACTGATTAGAAGTTGATGGCTCAAGGTTTTTTTGGTTGGTTTGTTTTTTTTCCCCTCCAGTTAGACCTTTCATCATAACACTGAGTTAGGACTTATGTCTATTTTTCTGTAGTTTACTGGCCATCTCCACCGTTTACATTTTAGATAGGACTGAAATTTATAAACTACTGAACTGGTTAAGCCAGAGTCAGAGGCAGAAATAAAGCCCTTTTCTATTTCCTCTCCCCTCCGTGCCTGCCTCTGATACATAGGCTGATAGAACTGATGCAAGAATGACCTGATCTAGGTGGGCAAATGGCCCTGCTGCGGATTGTGCTATTTCAAGTTCAGAGCCAAGTAGCAGGACATCCGGGCTCCCGTCAGCAGTCAGGGCCCTAGTAGGAGGCTGGCTTTGGCAAGAAACTCTGATCAACCCTCAGCAACTCTCCTAATGTCTCCGGCTTCCTTGCGTGCGCCTGTCAAATTGGAGGTTAGACGTCATGCTCTCCAACCGTCTGTGGTTCTCGAGTTTTTGTACTCGGTCCTTATAAAATACTATGATTCACAGCCACATCCTGAACCACAGCAAAAAGATGGCAAAGTGACAAGGAATACAGAGAGTGAAAGTATAGTGTATGATAACACTAGGAAGACCTCTGTCTGGATACTAAGCCCGAACCTCGCTTTCTCAGTGTGTGTGTGTGTGTGTGTGGTGCATGCGCGTGCACCCGTGCAATTACAAGAACAGCACAAAGCCTCTTAAAACTGCCGCTGTAGATGATTCTAAAATTCATATGAAAAGACAATCCTTAGAATCACTAAAGCAGTCGAGAAAAAGAAGAATAAAGTGGGAAGAATCACTCTCCTGATGTTAGCTCTCTTGCCATAAAGCTGCTGTAATCAAGGCTGTGTACGGACGGTAGAGGGAAAGACACCCCAGGGCGGCAGAATAGAGAACCCACACAAGCACGCCCAGCTGCTTCCTGGCAAAGGCACGAAAGCACTTCCATGGAAGGAGGGCAGCCTTTTCAGCGAGTGGTGCTACAGCAGGTGGATTTCTGTAAGCAAAAGGAACGAGCCTGCACCTGAGCCTCTCACTTACACAAAAGTGAAATCAAATCATATATTTAAATTTAAAATACGGGAACACCTGGGTGACTCAGTGGGTTAAGTGTCTGCCTTTCTAGTTCAGATCATGGCCCAGGGTCCTGGGTCTGAGCCCTGATCAGGCTCCCTGCTCAGCAGAGAGTCTGCTTCTCCCCCTGCCTCTGCCTCTCTCCCTGTTTGTGCTCTGTGTCTCTCTCTGATAAATAAATAAATAAATAAATAAAATCTTTAAAAAATAAATTTAAAATGCAAAGCTATAAAACTTTTAGAGGAGAACATAGGGGACACTCTTTGGGATCTTGAGCTAGGCAAAGAATTCATAGACTTGACATAAAAGGATCCCATAAAGGGAAAAATGGCAGACTGATAAAAAGTAAAATTTTTTGCTCTGAGAATGTCCATGTGAAGAGGGGGAAAGCTATCGATTAAGGGAAAATATGTTCAAACTACACATCTGACGAAGGGCTGGTATCCAGAATATGTAAAGAATTCTCAAAACTCAACAGTTAAAAGACAAAAAAAACCTTCAGATATTCCAATTAGAAAATAGGCGAAAGATATGAACGGCTATTTCACCGCCAAAGGTACAGAGATGGCAACTAAGCCATCTGTGAAAGGATGTTCACCTTAATCAGTCATTAGGGCAAGCAGATTAAAAGCACAACGAGAGAGTACTACGCACCTCTCAAAATAGCTACAATAAAAAATTGTGACACCCCCAAAAGCTGGTGAGGATGCGAAGACATTGCGTTCATGACTAGTGGCGTGGTAAAAGCCACTCTGGAAAACAGTTCAGCAGTTTCTTTCTTTCTTTCTTTCTTTTTTTTTTTTTTTTTAAGATTTTATTTATTTATTTTACAGAGACAGGTCACAAGTAGGCAGAGTCAGGGAGAGAGAGAGGGGGAAGCAGGCTCCCTTCCGAGCAGAGAGCCCAATGCGGGGCTCGATCCCAGGAACCCGGAATCACGACCTGAGCCGAAGACAGAGGGTCAACCCACTGAGTCAGCCAGGCGCCCCAGTTCAGCAGTTTCTTACAAAATGAAACATGGCTCTAGCCTATGACCCTGCAAATATCACTCCTGGGCATTTACCGCAGATAAATGAAAACTTACGTTCGCGTAAAAACCTGTACGTGGATGTTCATAACGGTTTTATTTGTAATCGGCCTAAACTAGAAGAAACTCAAGTGCTCCTCAAGATAGTCATTGTTAACTGCAATGTCTATCCGTGGAATGTGCACAGCAATAAAAAGGAACACCCTGATACATGACACAACTCGGATGGCTCTTCTGGGAAGGATGCTGAGTGGAAAAAGCCAGTCCCCAAAGGTTACATACCGTCTGATTCCATTTATATAACATTCTCAAAAGTACAAAATTATACATGAGGGACACCAGATTCGTGGTTACCAGGGGTCAAGGCCCCCGGGGTGGGGTGGGGTGGGGGAGGGGAGGGGAGGAGGAGCAGAGGGAGCCAGGCAGGGTGACTATAAAAGGACACTGTCAGAGGCCTTTGCAATGTTTGGACCACATACGTCACTGTCAGCACCCTGATCGTGACCTTGTATTATACTTTCACCAGATGTTACCATTGGGGGAATCTTGGTAAACAGTACCCCAGTTCTCATTATTTCTTAAAAGTGCATGCAAATCTATAATTATCTCAAAATCACAACTTTAATTTTTTAAAATATTTTAAAAAACGTATATTTGACAGAGAGAGAGAGTTCAGGCAAGCACAAGCAGGGGGGAGAAGCAGGCAGAGGGAGAGGGAGAAGCAGCCTCCCTGGTGAGCAGAGAGCCCGATGTAGGGCTCGATCCCAGGACTCTGGGATCATGACCCGAGCCAAAGGCAGACAGTTAACTGACTAAGCCACCCAGGCGCCCCACAAGTTTAATTTTTTTTTTTAAAGGAAACATGAGTGCTGTCTGGCCTTGGTTCTGTTCTTTTTACTTTCTTCCTTTCTTCCTTTCTCTCTCTCCTTCCTTCCTTCCGATTTATTTATTTATTTTAGAGGGAGAGCATGAGCAGGAGGGGCAGAGGGAGAGGAAGAGAGAATCCACAAGCAGACTCCGTGCTGAGCGCAGAGCTGGTCGGGGGAGGGAGGGGGGGGTCTTAGGTCTCTTGACCCTGAGATCACCACCTGAGCTGAAACCACTGGGTCACCCAGGTGCCCCCGGGCTTAGTTTGATGCAAGTAAATGGAGTGAAAGCATGTGTAGTTCAGGAGAAGAAAAAGCTAACATGGCCACCAGAGAGATTTGTATAGAGCTTGGCAATAATGATCTTTTTCTTCCCATATTCCCAGAAGCACTTGGACCTAACTACAACGTTGCCCACAAAAGTACTCAGTAGTTTTGTTTTGTGTATTATTGTTAGTATGGAATGGAAGTTGCCTTGCCAGGAAGTTCAATTTTTGTATGTAAATGTGAAACACTTTGGAACGATAATAGGGAACTCCAATGCAAGTCCTTTTGCATAACATGGGGTTAAATTGTGTTTGCTCCCATAGAAGTTTTGTTTGTCAGCTTGCTTTTGTTTTATTTTACAGGATATCCTTGAACTACATTCACTAGCATCGGAAGCAGGAGACTTGTAACTTCTGTACTCAAAGGAAAAGGTTCTCACCCCTATTTCTGGGTCCCCCAGCTCTTAGGAAGTGCCTCAGGGGTCCGGGGAGGGGGAAATGGGTGTGGTCCCCTGCTTCCTGCAATTTCTACCTTAGCCAACCCCTTTTCGATTTATTACGAATTAGGTTCACATCAGATTTCGTTTAGGAACAGATTCCAACGTTTTGTAAAAATTTGAAAACCACCAGCTGCTCCCATTTGAGGCGGCTGAACCTCAGAGCTGAGGTTGTGCTCCGAGACCCGCATCTCCTGCCCACTCCCTTGTCTGGGGAGATAGCAGGGATGCCCAGCCCAGCAGAGAGGGAGTGAGAGATGCTGGAGAGGAGGAGGAGAATGAAGGCCTTGTGCCACTCTCCTGTCCTGCTCTAGCTGCCGCGGGCTGTGGTTCTCACTCGGTGCTGCCGTTGGTCCTGGCTGGAACAGAGAACACCTGAAGGCCTGGGTCAGCAACTCGATGTTTTGAGAACAGAACAATGGACTGGTGTAAAATGGACCGGATTTTTGGAAAGAAAATAGTTTTTCTTTGGCTTTTCTTTTCATTGTGTGTGAGGATTTCAGGCGGTGAGGTGATGGAGCGGCTGATGGCAAAGCTTCTGGAGACTGGAAAATTCGGATGAACAGATTGCGTGAGCGAATGTGCAAATCCGTGTGCCTAGCGGATTTACGAAAATATTTGGGGGATGTGTCAGAGTTTGTTTCAATAGATAATTGATTGATTGATGGCAAATGGTTAATAATAAAATAATTTTTGGTCAAGTGATATGGTAATAAGATCTGTGAAATGTCACCTAGCTAGTTCCACATTCAGATGGGACCGGGGTGTCTCTACCAAAGGACAGTTAACTAGGTGGCCCTGGGGGCGGGCCCAGTGCAGGTAGTGAGGCATTTCTCTTTCTTACCAACTGTCACAGGGCACGTCGTGGTGTGTGATGTCCCTACTTTCTCTGAAAGACGTGTGAACTCTGGAAAGCTTCACATCCTTCTGGTGGTGGAGTCCCCTTGGGTATACTGGGGCTTCGTAAAAACCTTTCCAAGTCCCCACAATACGAGCACTGGGATTTCCTTGGCATTGCAGACCTTCCTTGGGTTCCAGCTGATGGTGAAGCCAGGAGGAGGTGACAGATCTAAAAGGAAGAGCATGTGTGTCTGTAGGACAGAGATGGCAGGAAGGGAGGCCCTGGGTGCTTCAGGGAAGGAGGAATTCCCACCTCCTCGATTTCCTGTGCTTCTGAAGGCCTCTTGAACTTGCTGGGCCAGAGAAAGATGAGCTGAGACCGTGTAGTTGGCCAAGTTCCCAGGAGCCCTTCAGGGTTACTTTGTGGGGACTGAGGCCTGCAATACAGCTAAATTTTGCCTCTGTCCCAGTAAACAGTTTCTTGGGGATCTCTGCCATGCCCTTGGGAAGGGACGGGGTGGAGTGGAAAGAGGCGGTAGGACTTACGTCCAAACCGTTAATAACCCCTTTCCTCTTTGAATTGACTGGAGTTTCCAGAGGGCGCTTGGCCATCTGCACTACAATTAGGAAACAGAAAACCTAACCAACATAAACACATCGAAACCACAGACAAAATCATGCTCTGTTATAACCCATCCAAAAAAAATAAAAAAAATAAAAAAATAAAAAAACCAAAAAAAAAATAAAAAAATAAAAAAACCAAAAAAAAAAACCAAAACCCAAACCAACAGCCTACCATCCAGCCAGCACTGATTCCAGTCCGTGACCAGCCTGGGTTCTCTGGGTCCCCCAAAGGTCTGAGAGGATCCCGCAGGCCCTGGGACAGGGGAGCATGGCAGGGATCACTCCCCAGGGTTTGCTTGGGCTGCTCGTAGCTCACATGTGGAGTGCTCCGTGGTAATTCAGGGTGCCTCTGCTCCTTCTCGAAATCATTCCTGTTTGGGCCATCAACCATAGGGTCTCTCAATGAACCAACTGATGAGTTGTCTCTGGGTCTCCGCTGAGGGTCTGTGGGTGCGAGTCCACTCACCCTGTGGCCGGCAGTTCCAGTCTAGCCCTCGGTCTGATTTTGTATTTTTGCACAACCCACACCTAAGAACAGTTATTACATGTTTAAAGGGTTTTTTTTGTTTGTTGGTTTTTTGGGTTTTTTTTTTTTTGAAAGAAGAATATGTGACAGAGGCTGCAGGGGGCCCCAAAGCCCCAAATAGTATCTGGCCTTTTACAGACAAAGGTTGCCAACCCCTGACCTAATCAGTCCATCTTGCATTTTGGGGTGGAAGGCCGGGGTCCCAGATCATTATTACTATTTTTTTTAAGATTTTATTAATTTATTTGACAGACAGAGAACACAAGTAGGCAGAGAGGCAGGCAGAGAGACAAGGGGAAGCAGGCTCCCCGCTGAGCAGAGAGCCCCATGGGGGGCTCGATCCCAGGACCCTGAGATCATGTCCTGAGCTGAAGGCAGAGGCTTTAACCCACTGAGCCACCCAGGCACCCCCATTATTACTATTTTTGACCCCCTAGGAAAATGAGCGTTATGTCTCCTCATCCTCCCTGTGCCAAATTCAAGTCCAGCAGAGGGCCCAAGTTTAGGGAGGGACGTCCATGTTTGTGAGATGAATGATGCCAAGTAAACCTGTCACCTACGGGAGAATCCCATGTGGACAAGGACCTCTGCTGAGATTCCCTATCTCCTCACTGAGGGCTCTTCACGGAGAAGGGAGAGGGAGGGAGGGTTAGAGCCTTCCTGCGCCATGACAGAGGACTTCCCTTCTGGTGGAAGATGACACCGAGGCTACAAGTTCTGCCTGTGGGCTAGAATGCCTCTGTAGCCACGGGCCCCTTCCATGGTTTCCTGCCACCCATCACATCGAGTTGGGCCCTTGCATACCCAAAATATGTACTGTTTGCATTTATGCTTCCACATGGCCTCTGGGCTTCACACGGGCTGAGGAAGCCTTTGGGAAGGATGTGCCATTTGCATCTAAAGACGAGTGTGCTGGGATGCCCAGGTGGCTCAGTCGGTTAAGCGTCTGCCTTCTGCTCAGGTCACGATCCCAGAGTCCTGGGATCGAGCCTTAGGTCGAGTTCTCTACTCCGTGGGGAGCCTCCTTCTCCCTCTGCCTGCTGCTCCCCCTTGCTTGTGTTCACTCACTCTCTGTCAAATAAATAAAATCTTAAAAAAAAAAAAAAAGAGCCAAGCGTGTTCACTCCTCCCCTGGGGGACTGCATCTCCCCGGAAGGAGGGACTTCCTTTTCAGAACTGACCATTTCAGTGTCCATTCTGTTAGAGTGACTCCAGTGTGTGGGGGGTGAGAGTTCTTGGAAAAAGAATAAAGGACCCACGTGGTCCTCCCGGCTTTGTCACGGATTGGCTCCGTGACTTTAGGACACACACAGAGGGCCTTCGTCTCTTTCCCCCTGAACACGAGCTGCT
Source organism: Mellivora capensis (assembly GCA_004024625.1). NCBI lineage: Eukaryota > Metazoa > Chordata > Mammalia > Carnivora > Mustelidae > Mellivora > Mellivora capensis. The sequence goes on along the minus strand of PISX010004781.1, from coordinate 22,472 downwards.
ATCTCTCTGGCTTGCACACTGATTTTATGACGTCCAAGCTGTTGTCTGGAATGCTATTCATTCCTGTGATTCTTGCGAAGAATGAAAGTGGTGTATGTGATATTTCTTACAAGTTTATATTTAGAAGCATTTTTAAAAAATGAACATGTTGGCTGACTCTTAAGTACTTGGGGCACCACTAGATCCCCTGGTTGTCTTATCCCAGCTGAAGGACACCCAGAGCCCCTCTGATCAAGCACAGGACAAGGTAAAACAGCATCAAGGCCAGGACCCAGCCTTCCTGACTCCTGATACCAAGAGGCAGCAGGACGCACTGCCTTTCCTGGCTGTCAGAGGACTCATCCAGCACATGACTATCTCTTGGAGGGGTTGGGGAGGAAAAAGCACCTGGCAGGCTTTGCACGCCATAGATAAGCCATAAACGTTCAACTGAATAATTCAGAGCTGGATATTTGCTAATCTGGAGACAATGCCCTAGCAAAGTGTTCTGTGCTGGGCTTCCCCCCCCGCCCCCGACACCTCTGAGATGTCTGTCTCGCAGTTAGAATCATGTAATGATTATGAAAACCATACTGAATCTCAACCAGACATTCATCAAAACCACTGTTGATTTTTCCCCCTTCCCATTTTTGGTAAGGCAAACTGTGGGCAGTGTTGGACAGTCTTGAGAAAGGCAGGTATGTGTGTAGTTCCCTTTTTGCATTTGCTCACTAGGTGCTGAGGTCTGATATGTTCTACCTTCCCAGTGGCCTTCGTGGCGTGGCGCACACTGAATTACAGGAAGCATCTGGAAGCAATTTGCCCCTCCCTCCATCCTATTGAAGTCTGAAATAAAAGATCTCTGGAAATCTTACTTAGGATGAGTGTCTGACACTCAAAGGAGCAGAGGTCCCACCAGGAGCTGGTTGGCTTTGCTGGTTCCAGCTTGTCTGAACAAGCAGGTACGAGCTATCACAGCTGGTCACAGTTCTCCCACCTTTAAAAATTCAACCCTAAAAGTATGCTTCACGAGCAAGTGAGAGGGTAGACACATGCCCTCAGATCAGTACAAATGGGTTCAGAACAATGCTGGCCCTGTGCTTCTCTAGCCCTCCTTTCCTAGCTATGACAGGCCTTCACTGCTGTGACAGCGAAATGGCCATCACCACCCTCCCTGTGTGTCTTAGCTTTCGAACTCAGCCCCTGACTGAGACCTAGCCCTCTGAAAAACCTACATTCTATATGTGGAAACACACTTCCTGAAAAGAATTCTCCCCAGGGATGTGGCTGCCTCAGTCAGTGGAGCTTGCGACTCTTGATCTTGGGGTTGTGAGTTCGAGCCCCATGGTGGGTCTAGAGATTACTTAAAATAAAAAAATTAAAAAAAAATCATAAAAAAAATTCTCACAAGCCTCTGACTCTCAAAATAGCGTCAGTTTTAAAATAGAACAGTTTCAGTTTTGTGTTTTCTACCTTTATTACATTTTTGCGTTTGAGATACAAACTATCCACTCTCTTATACCACACAAAAGACATCCATTCTGGTGATTTTAAAGTGCATTTCCCCTTTACCTTTATGTACAAAAATATTTTTTTTCAAAACACGTGGACATTTCTTGACAAGGCACTCTCAGGCATCGCGTGAAGACGAGCCTTCGGTTCTCCATTCACGCTGAAGTAAAAGTGACACATCGTCCTCACGGGTCCGGCAGGATCTAGGAACTGATCACCGAAACTGCTGAAACATTCACAGCTTTCCAACCCTACCAAGGAAAAGCCACCCGAAGCCAGACTCCCTGCCCAGTCCCATGTGTCCACTTCGGGAAGTGCAGAGAAGTTGTCAGAGTGTCTTCGAGGCCCCGGGAAAGATCCCATTATGCTTATGACTCTTCACCCCGGTTTCGGCGATCGGGACCCCCCAGAGCAGAAAGCCACGGGGTCCGCTCTGGCAAACGACACCCAGCGGAGGAATTTTCGATGAGGAAACAAATGAAAGACAGTCAGGGTTTTCGTTCACTGTCCCCTGAGAGGGAAGACCTAGAAAACGAGCACTTCTACAAAATGAACCGACACTTTTTTGGTTGATAAACGTACCCATAACCCATTGAACATCCACGTGACCACAAGTAATGCTTGTTTTTTAAAAAGCAAATTATATGCAAAGATCCAAACCACAACACATTCTTTTAGCTGTTCGAAATTTACATCTTTAAAAAACACTGAAAGAATCATGTTTTGCCACCATTAAAATGAAACCTTAGAGAAAAAAAATAATAAATTCTATCTTGACTCTGAAACTGTTTTAATTTCTGGAGAACTACAGAACTCCCATTATTTCTCACCATTTCCCCTATCATCGGAATACTTAAAAAAATAAAAAGAAACCCATTCGAATGCTTCTTATCTTCCAAGAAACACTGAAAGCTTATTTATTATGTATTTTTCAATAGTCCAGCTTATTTATTGCACCTGATTTGCGAATCCTCCCCAGGGCGTTTGGGGGAAATAAATACGAAAGACATGGAGCTGCTTCCCCATTTCTGGACAAGGGCACCCGCGGGGGGAGGCCCGCCCTTTGGGGGGCAACTTGGAAAGGGCACTGGGGCTGGAGGACATTCGTCACCATCACTGAATCCAGCTGTGTGAGGGACACACCGCCAAGTCAGGCTGCAGTGACGTCTGCAACTAAGAAACCGGTCACTGTCTGAAGGGTGTAGACCTATTTACAGATGGCGAGCTCTGAAATGAGGAGGGGTTCTGCAGACCCCGGGACCATCTGTTGATACCCTGGGGCAGGACTGGTGAATAAACATATTCTTCAGACACCCCTGCCTCCCTGAACCACAAGGCTGACAGGGAAGTCTCGCAACCACATTTTCTAGTCAGAGAAGGGTCTTTGGGGCAGGTGAGGACTTGCCTGGTAGGGCGGGCATCCAGGTGCACTGGGGGGGGATCGCAACCAGTGCCCCCAGCAAAAAAGCTGGGGTGAGCTGGGGGGCAAAGAATGGCGGAGGAGAGGGCTTAGGGCTGTTTTAAGAGCTACTTATTGCTGAATTATCATATTTCAATTTTGACCCTGGAATGTCTTAAGATCACCATTACTGAAAACCGAACAGGAACAGTCTCTTGAGGCATTTTTCTTTTGAATACAGAACGATCTTATTACTTTTAGACTGGCAACAGGTAAATGACAGCGCACCTTGTAACTTTCTTGACTTGGAGGAGGAGGGACTGGACTTCTGAAAACAAAATAAATTCACGACCTATATAAAATGGCTTGCTTCCATTTGGTTTTAATTTGCGCTATCGATAGTTCTGATCGTCAGATTTGCTAACACTGAAAGTACCGTTCGCATACTTGATGTTGGTATGTCTAGATAAAACACAATTCCGCCCAATTTCAGCATGAGATAAAAAGGCTATTTTCCCCATAAATTATGTGATCCCCGAGTCCTACCCATGTGGGAGAGGCATAAAAAATAAAGCACTAGATCGCAGATGAGTAACAGCCAGTTTTAGGAACAAGAATTACATCAGACATCATTTAAAAACATTTAAAAAGTCAAAACATTTCGAAGTTCAAAAAAGAAGGGGGAAAAAAAGAAAAAACCAACCACAGAAACTCTAGGAGCCAAGACACTCCATCCCTGTATGATACTAATTGACAAAGCCTTAGAAGCCAGGAGGCCTTTTCTAATCGATCTGGAATATGCAAGCAAAAGACGACTCTCTGCCTGCAGAGTCCAGTGGCTGTGCCTCCAAATCCAGGCCACTGTGCCTCCCTCTTCCTGCCTCCTTTAGGAAAATCCCACTTTACTAAGATCAGGCAAATGGAAAATGAGACATTTAATTAAGCTCCAAAGACAAAACAGCAAAGAAAAAAAAAAAACAAACCCAACCTTCTCCAAATACATATGTAAAAATATTTTTTTAAACACACCCAAGTACAAACCAATCTCACCCCAGAAAAATCATAGGGTTTGGGGATCCATCTGTCAGTGAATGTCCCAGAAGTCTCACGACAGTATGAACCAATGGACTTTTAATTCATGGTCCAATATGGGTAAGAACAATTAATCTCTGATATTTCAGAGTTGCCACACACTGAAAATAAAATATGAGAACTTGGTGAGGGTTTTCTCCTCTATCCCTTTTATATAGACTCACACACCATAAATAAGAACACCCAAATCCAAGTCCCTGGGTGCCTGCAAAGAGTCCTGGGTCATGCAGATCACAGTCAAAGTCAAAGCAAACATTCCCCGAAGGCTTTGAGGATATATCAGATCTGCAAGTCAACGTGTCCGGAACACAGCATGGCCGAGGCTCTCGAGGAAAGGGCAGTCTAAAATCCCTCCGTGAAGAATGAAGTGCCTGCAAACCAGCCGGGCAAGTTCCAACAAATCTTGTAATTGGGCTGTCTGGTGAGTCAGGATAGGAGTGAGTACTTCGAAAGCTCCCCCAAAAGCCAAGAGGAAGAGCTACAGGTGTCCCCCTCTGTCCTATCAGAAGCCTGCAGTCTGGAGCCCGGCACGGGGGCCAGTTTCTTTCCACAACTGCTATGTCGTTCTCTGCCGGAGCACACATACGTGGGGTCAGAAAGAGGAAGCACCTGTTTCCGCCACAGGCTAATTTACCTTGATTATCTTTTCCTGAACATCAGATGAACTGTGAAGAAAACAAAATGCAAAAAAAAAAAAAAAAATGCACAGAGCTGTGGTGTGAAGTAAAGCAGGTGTAGACAAGAACGCCAGCGACAGGCAGGAAGGGCCTGGCTGTGGGGTGGGGGGTGCCCAGAGACCAACGATAAGGGTCCCAGGGGAGGGGACTGGGGATGGAGTGACTTCCAGGTGACCGTCCACATCCCGGGGGCAGGGGCGGTTCCTCCAGGCCCCTGGGGCACACCCCTGGTGGCCTAGTTCTGAAGCCACCATCCACCAGCATCGCTGCGACCAGCACCCCACCGGTACTCCGAGTATGAAACCAGTCCTGGCACCTAAACCTGGCTGGCTTAGCTGGCATAAGAAGAAAAGTGAACAGGATCTTTTCTTTTCAGAGACTGTGCCTAATGGCAGTTCCGCGTTTCTCCTGGCTTCCGTCTCCACTCGCCCGTGACCGCAGCGAGGCTCCTCTGCACCTGCTCCGCCATGCTCCGGCACATGCAGTGGCTAATAGTAAGGCCCTAGCTTCTCATATCCTAAATAACTCGGCCACTCCGGAAACAGACCGTAGGAACACCGAGGGCTCCCAAACTGGTCAAAGGATATTCCGAAATCGGGTCCGTTTTGTGGCTCGGCGGCACCCTGCGTGGATTTCAGTTCGGCTCGGATGATCCTATAGTTTTTGCCTTTGTTGCTGTCCCAGTACGTCTGTCCACTGCACTCAAAGCACACCGCAAACTCCATCCTCTCATAAGACTGAATTTTCTCAGGCAAGCTGATGTCAAAGGAGAACGTGTCCCTGTCCAAGCCGGCGTAAGTGTCCTTCACATACCGACAGGGAAAGTCTGTGAAGCTTTTCCAGGTGTCGAATGTCATTCTTATTTTCACTGTCTTCTCAAATGCCAGGTTCTGCACCTTCACTGTGCCTGTGATGGCTTTGTCCTTCAGGACACAGTTTTCAAGGCATACGTGGTTCGTCTGAAGCCGGTTTCTGAAGTCTAAGTAATCAGCGGAAGGCTGGGTGAAATCCAGAACAAAGCTCTCGCTCTCTGCTGTCGTCAAGCTCACAATGTTGTCTAGGAGCTCGGTGATGTTAAAGGGAATATCTAACGGGTCATCGAATTCTGAGAACACTTTGACCATTGTCAGGGCCAGCCCTTGGTTGTCTGCGAAGGACACCCGCTTTTTCACCTTCTTCTCCTGGACCGTGGGGGCCACCATCCCGCCGGCTTCATTCCTGCTGCTTAGCTGAATGCACGGCCTCAGTGGCTCGCTGGGCTTCGGTGAGGTCTTGAAGGTGAACCTCTCTCGGCGCAGGGAAGGGGCCATGCAGCTGTATCTGTACTCTATGTCCACAGCCATCATGGGCTTAGATGAATAGGCTAGAACCCTGGCCAGAGGGGAAGAGGAAGAAACGGCAATGAGATCACAGACATTCAAGGCATCACTGCCACGGGCTGGCAAACCACGTCTGCCTTCGTCTCTGCCCACACAGCTGCAGTCGGGCATTAACTCAAGTGTGGGCCAGCATGACCTTGGTTTCAGGGGAGATTAAGAGTGTCAAGTTGGGGGGAGAAGGATGAAGGTTAAAACACAAAATAGCAGGGAGCTGCTGGTTTTAAAACTAAATTCACAGGTATTTCTATTAGGATTTCTTGGGGCCCTAAGGAGGCAAGAGTGCCCTGGGGAATAACAAAAAGATGTGCTTTTTTTTTTCTTTTTTTAAGATTTTATTTATTTGAGATAGAGAGAGAGTGAGCATACAAGCAGGGAGGGGGCAGAGAGAAGCAGACTCCCACTGGGCAGGGAGCCGAATGTGGGACTCAATCCCAGGACCCTGAGATCCTGACCTGAGCCAAAGGCAGATGCTTAACAGATGGAGACACCCAGGGGCCTCAAAAGAAATGAACTCATCTCACAAATACCGATTGGTATTTATTATATGCCAAGTCTTATGCTAGACAGTGGAATTCAATTGTGAAGACAGACATAATGTACACTAGATTTTTATATGCCAGTATATCTTTCTTTTAAAAAATGCCAATAATTTAGTTTTTTTAAACCTTTCATATAGGTGGATATTTGTTTTTTCTATAGTGAAGATAACCTCTATAAGAATAAAAGGCAAAGAGAATCATGCTAAAGATCAGGTTAAATCTGACTTCATAAAAACAAGATTTTTCTGTAAAATAAAGTAAAACCAGAAGACTAAAGACAAACTGGGAAAACATTTTACAAAAAGTATGGCAGCAAAGAGTTAATACCTTCGTATACAAAGAGTTCTTACAAAACAATAACAAAGTCAAATAGCCACACAGAAAAACGAGCAAAGAGAATGAATGGAAAATTCATGAAAAAAAGTTAAAAATGTCCTAGAAATACACAAAATGTCCAACTTTATAGTTAAAGAATTTAGATTAGGAAACAATGCCTGTTTTTACCTACTGAGTTAGTAAAGATTTTTAAAAATAATATGAAGGGGCATCTGGGTGGCTCAGTCAGTTAACTGACTGCCTTTGGCTCAGGTCATGATCTCAGGGTCCTAGGATCAAGCCCCAGTTGGGCTCCCTGCTTGGCAGGAATCCTGCTTCTCCGTGTCCCCCTGACCCTCCTCCCTCATTGTGCTCTCTCTCTCTCTCAAACAAATAAATAAAATCATAAAAAAAACTTAAAAAAATAATATGAATACATGGATTAGTCTAAATCAGCACCTTTCTAAATATTCTTATCATTTTTGGTTCTAATATCACATACAGGTATTAATCTTAAGGAGTTAATGCATGGGGGTTAATGTACTAAAATGTCCAATGCAACATTATAGGGAGGAAAAGTTGAGAAAACCCAAAGAATCAATAACAAGTATCTGGTTAAATTAGGTATACAACATCCAGCGATAAAATTTTGTATCATTACTAAAACCATTATTTGGAAAAAAGGTTTAAGTGGCATGGAAAAAAGTTATAATATATTGTTAATGTAAAAAAATAGAGAATATAAAATTGTACATAGAGACTAGACTTGTAGGAAAAAGTATTAGGTATATGTACAGAAAAAAGACTAGAGATATACTTAAAACTGTTAGAAAATCCAGGTTGGGGGGGGGGGCGCCTGGGTGGCTCAGTGGGTTAAGCCTCTGCTTTGGACTCAGGTCATGATGTTAGGGATCAGGCTGATCCTGGGATCAGGCTCACATCAGGCTCTCTGCTCAGCAGGGAGCCTGCTTCCCCCCTCTCTCTCTGCCTGCCTCTCTGCCTACTTGTGATCTCTGTCTGTCAAATAAAGAAAAATCTTAAAAAAAAAAAAAGAAAATCCAGGTAAAGGCATTTCAGGAAATTTGTTTTTCTGTGTTCTGTTTCTTGTATTTTTTAAAATAACATCACTTCTATAATCAGGGAGAATAAGAAAATATCTAATAAAATGCCTCAAATATTTAAGACTTGCCAAAAACCTCTCCCATCCAACACTATCGCCTCACTAAAGCCAAGCCATTTTTCCTCATCTAATTACCATAGCAAATTTATATTCTGATTTGTTAGTTACAATGGGCTAGCTAAAGAAGTCAGGGACAAAACCAGGATTAAACTCTAGTCTGTAATCCACAGAACACAGGATCTAGATTAGGTCCCAAATCTCTCCCCCCTCACTATGGCAAAGGGGTAGGTATGTGGTAGTTTTTTTGGGGTGCCTGCTCGCAGGTCCCCCTAGTTCCTGCCCACTGGTGGGGGGCTTCAGGGTAATGGTAGTAGTTAAGGAGAAGCAAAAGGCAAAATGCTGCTCGTCTTCTGCCAGGGGCTGAGACCACTGGTTCAGTCCAATAAACATCTAATTTTCAACTTCTGATTTTGATTAACCAAATACATAAAGAACAATAAGAACAAAGACACATTGGATTTGATCCCATTTTCCAAAAGAAATATAATCATTCCCTAGGATGCAGGAACCACTTGGTGATGACTGACTGGAAAAACACACATTCAGAGACACAAAACAATAATTTATAGCCACAGTGTACTTATCTAAACATCCACTTTAAAGGACATTTGTCTTACTGTTTCCCCTCTAACAAAATCAATGAGTGAAAATTTTAGGAGCAAATTTGCTTTCTATTATCTGTTCTTGTAGCCAGGCAATTGTTCTGCAAAGGAAAAGTTCTCACTGAAATGGGAAAGATAGCTTAACAGAGGGTCAGTGGGTTGGCTAATGGGTTCAATGTGAAAAACAAACAAAAACCAAACAAACCATCCTATAGTTACAAAGTACTTGAGTTTTACTTTCCCCCTCTGCACTGCAAAATTTCGTTAGAATGCACTGGAATTATACTTTCAGCTCTAATGTTAACACAGGTAGTTGTTTTTATTTTTTTAAATTAAATGTGGATTAAAAATGCCCCCAAAGTGGGCAAAGCCTTGCGTCTCAGCGCCGCCCCCCCCCCCACCTACCCTTGACAATGTGGGCGTGAACTGAGGGCGGCTGGGTTCCTCCTCTGACCCTACAGCCCTTCCTCCTTGCCTGAGTCAGCACAAGGTCAACCGTAAGTTCTCCATCCCCTTCCCTATCCCTTCAAGCCTGCAAAGCAACCTCAATACGTGCTTTCCCGCACCTCATAGTGCTTCCCCACACAACGTTCAAACAGCTCATTAGAAAAAGGTTGGGAAACTCTCAAGATACTTTGGAAACAGAATTCTAAAACAAGCCGATCAGTGAAAGAATCTGCTTACTTGTAGTTAACTATAGTCACTCTGGGCTTTTAATCCTATGGATGAAAAAGACATAGTGGAAGACCTTAGCAAAGTTTCACTCTTTGGACCCAGTGTGTGTCCTTTTGGCCCTGAGATCCCTTTTATCACCGGACTGTCAGAACCAGCAGAGCTGGGGGTCGGAAGGTGAGGTTCTGGTCAGTACCAGCTAACTCAACGACTCCACTGGCACTCTCTAGAGCCTCATTGGTTTCGCAACATTCTTCCACGAAAGGCAAAAAGTTCACTACTTGGTGCCGAAGGGTTACCAAGAGGGCTTCAGCCTCAGGGGCACTGCTAAGCAACCACTGCCCAGAATCCCTTCCCTATTTAAGTGACACCGTAACTGGAGGTGAGGACATGAACCCCAGAGGCCTCAATCAGGGTACGATCTGACTGTTGGCCACTTGCCTATCCTCACGGGTAGATTCCAGCTTTGATGAACCAGATCCTTCTACGAGAATCAGGGTACCAAATGCTGATTTGATGTAGGCCTTCCTGGCCTTCTGCTCAGGAATTTCCCCGTGGGTTGGGACAGGGATCATCATCTCCCAGAAGCACTCCTGGCAATGGAGATGGACAAGGTAAGTTTCTGAAGTCTCTGAAAGGAAGGCAGCTGGACAGGTGTATTATCCAAAAAATGACATAAAAATGATCAGTGCCAACGCAGTGTGCGTAGGCTGCACCTCGGGCCTCCCTCTCCTGACATGTTCTCCTGGCTGCTCAGCCGTTTCCCAGGCCGAGGAATATGAGTCACCAAAGTTGGCCAGGGAAAGAGCCAGAAGGAGAAGACACAGACCCATATTTGAACCAGCACAGTATGACGTAGGATTCAATAGTGGTTTGCTGTAGGACAAGATCATGAGAGTATGAGTGAGTGTTATTCAGAGTCTCAAAAATTTGACTTCCAACGAGATGCCTAGGAGATCATTTTTGCCCCTGAGTGAATGGGGCATGTCTAACGGTAGATTTCAGTGTTTCTGGTCAAAAGGGGGAAACCCTAGCACTCCACGAAAATTGAAGCAAACAGGGATAGTTTTGCATAATACTTTCCCTGTTCCACTAGCGACAAACAACACACCTTCTCCAGACAGCTTGTCAGGTTATGGTGGTGTTTCTGGAGAAACAATAGGCTTGTATAGAAAATCAGCACATGACCTTCACAGTTTCAGGCAGTGGACCCATTATTGGCTTTGGGCTGTGCCTTTTACAGGAAGTAAATCTTTTTTTGGTATCGAGCCCAAGACATTCCTCCCCTCCATTCTCATTCTCTCATAGGAAAAGACAGAAAAATCAGATGCACCAAGAACCCACCAGGACCACCAGAACAACACTAGGTAAGCATTCACACCCAGATGACCAGGTTATACCTTTTTTTTTTTTTTCCAGGTTAGACTTTTTAACAGACCTGTCCATCCACTCTCTGGCATTGCTTTACTTCCTCCCAAAAGGTTTGGCTGACGCAGTATAAATAAAGTTGACATGTTTTCCTTTGTCCTCTGACCACTGGGGCCTTTATTCACAGCCTTAAAATTCACTTGCGCTCTTCTGTCCTGTCGCCACCATCTAAAGCATCTGAGATACACACACGTGCACACACACGCACTGCTTATTACATTACAGTACCTGCCACGGAACAATGCCCAACACGAAACACAGAGCACTAGCCTACGAAGGCCTCCCCCTAGCTGTGCCACTTGGAGCAAGTCACTGACTGAACCTTTCTGGGCTTAGGCCTTCTCCTCCGAAGTCCCTTCTAGCTCCGACTTGGGGTTGCCAATAATGCCCACTAATTTAATTTCTTCCCTCTCATTTCTCCCTAAATACCTCTACTTTACTTTTGTGGGGAGTCCACTGGCTGTCTTCACTTTAGTCTTGGCTGCTGGACAACCCCACCATATGAACCATTTCCTCTTCTCCCCACCCCTGCTCAAAGCCTTAACTTCTCTTCTTCCAGACCCTGAGTCCCCCAGGGAGGCCTGGCCACACAGACCACAGGCTCCACCACCTTCCGGCAACTGTCCCAAGTCTTCAAGTCAAGTCTGTCCTAAGTTTTCTCCTCTTCTGCAGTGAACAATACCCCGGGGGCCCCAACTCTTCTAGTATGTCGTTCCAGGCCCTATACCCTCTCTTTGGCTAGTGAGTCCCCTCCACACCCACTTTTCTGGTTCAAAAAGAGTGGCATGAACAGGGCACGGGATGGGGGTAGGGGTGCAGGAGGCCGGCCCGGGCTTCCAGATTTGGAAGATCGCACAGGTTAATGCGACCCTGCCCCCCTCGGTCCAACCAGCCTGCACCCCGCCCCCCATGCACTCCGTGAGCTCCGTGAGCCCCCTGTGCCTGTCCCGCACCCACCTTTTGGGCCGTGGGGAAACCCCCTCTCCAGCTGGCTCGCGGCATCGGAGAGCCTGGAGGGAGGTGGCAGGGGAAGGTTCTGCCACCGGACTACGTGAGCGTCGTGTGTCCGGGAGGCAGGGCTGGCGCTCGGTTCCGGGAGACACGGCCGACAGGGGGAGGAGGACAAGGAGGAGGAGCCCAAGTTATCACACTAGGGCGGGGCAGCAGGGCAACCCCGGTCGGAGCCGCGCGAGGCGAGCGTCCCCGCGCGGCAGCTTCGCCCCCGCCGGCCCGGGACAGCCCCTGCCTGGGGACCGGAGACCGCGAACCCGGGCTGGCTCCGTACCCCATGGCCCTCGGCGGCCTGAGAGACTCCCAAGTGTTATTTCCTGGCGTATTACGGGGAACTCAAGACCCGGGAAAAGTCGAGGCTACTTTTCCTTGTAATCCAGGCCCCACCGCCCAACTTCGGGGACACTCTCGGGGAGTGTCGGGTCCCAGGAGGGAAGCGCCTTGTCTCAGGTTCGAACTCGGTACAATAGTCCCAGCCCCAGCCACCGCCAACTACCCCTGGCGGCCAGACCCGCACTAAAGCGGAACACGTGGGTCCAGCCGGGCTCCATCCCACCTCTGGTCCCTGGATTGCTCTTCCCACCTGGAAGCAACCGCCGCCTCAGCCCGGTCTAGAGTGGTCCACCCCCGGAATGCAACTGCAAGTTGGGCGGCGAACGTGCGCAGGTGACAGGAGTCAAAGAAGGTCTCCACTGCGCGCCCCTCGCCGCCGTTTCTCGGCCCTGCACTGGGACTCGAGGGCTTGGGGACGGACGTACCTGGTGCAACTCATAAGCCCTGATGTCTAGAGGCGCCAGCCAGGGGCAGCATCCGCGCGGGGGTAGCAGGGGCAGCGGCGGCGACGGCAGGAGCAGGGGCCGGGACTCCGGTCCGCGCCCTTGGCTGGCAGACGCATCCGTCCGTGCGCGAGAGCAGCCCGCTCGCCTCCTCCTCGTGGCGAGTCACCCAGACTCAGGCTCCCAGACTCCGCGCTGCTCCCTTTAACTTTCCAGCACCTCTCCCCACTTGGGAAGCCATCCCGGAACCCCTTCCACGTGAACGCCCCCCGCGGCCAATGGGCGCGCTCGGGACGCGAGCCGTCGACCAATGGCCGTGGAGCCGCGGTCTTGGATAGCACCGCTTTGCCACGTGATTGGCTGCGCGCCGGGAGTGATAGGGCTGTGGTCCAGGGGCTGGGAAGGGGGCAGTGGGGTCACTGTTTCATCAGACGCGTGGGGACCGGTGCCAGGGGCAGAGGCACTTTCCTACAGAAGAGCGTCCCGTTACAGCAAGAAGGCTGGCTCGCGGGCAGCTTGCCAAATGCCCTCTTCCCAAGCAAAGTCCTGGCCGGGCAAAGCCTTCCCACAGGCGCAGTAGTAGTTGCGGTTGCATCCACGCTGTCCATCCGTCCGCCTTCACCGTGCGCTTTAGCCAGGGGCTTCACGCATGACCGTTAATTTCCCCAGCACACGCCAATCCCAGAGAAGCCCCTGGAGAGTGCCAAGTGCTGTTTGCCTCCGTGTTAGGTGGAGGCTCTCTGGGATGGGTAGCTCCAGCTCTAATGATAATGTCGAAAATAAGTAATTATTTTACTTATTTTATGCTGGCTTTGTGCTCGTCAGGGTTCCAGGTGTTACTGTGAAAGCCATACAGTAACTTGGTCTTATAAAGTTGTTACGGGGAAGGGGGGTGGTGCGCGGCTGGGTGGCTCAGTCGGTCAGCCTTTGCCTTTGGCTCAGAGCCTGATCCCAGGGTCCTGGGATGGAGACCCCCCCCCCCCAACCCCTCCGTGGGATCTCTGCTCAGCCAGGATCCTGCTTCTCCCTCTCCCTCAGCTCCTCAACCCCACCTTGTGCTCTCTCACTCTCTCTCAAATAAATAAACAAGTAAGTAAAACTTTAAAAAAAAAAAAGCAAGCTGTTACTGGGGCCATCACACAGAGTACCATATTTAGGTATACAGGTAGGTATATTTCAGAGGAAATTACCTGACTTGAATCTGCCACAACTACCTGTACCTGCAGGGTCCCTACGATCTCTGTGATACACCTTGAGGTCTGTAGAGAATGATAAACTTAAAAGAGACCAGCTCCTCCCTCTCAGATGAGACCAGTTTAAATACATATTCACATAATCATATATTAATCCCCTCGGTGCTCATCTCTGAGCTAGTCACTTTAGGGATGAGCATCCTAGTTTTCTAGTTGTTTTTTTCTAAAGGTTTTATTTATTTGTTTGACAGAGAGATAGAGATCACAAGTAGGGAGAGAGGCAGGCAGAGAGAGAGTGGGAAGCAGGTTCCCTGCTGAGCAGAGAGCTCAATATGGGGTTCCATCCCAGGACCATGAAATCACAACCTGAGCCAAAGGCAGAGACTTAACCCACCGAGCCATCCAGGTGCCCCTAGTTTTCTAGTTTTAATGAATTTTGAAAATCAACAGAGGGTTGCCGGCTTGTTAAAGTGCCAAGACGTTAAAATTACCATCTTCTGTTACCAACCTTTTATGTTTAAAAAAAATATTCTTTAGCAACAATAAAAACAAAACAACGAACATAATTCAGGGTAAAGGCCATTCCTTCACATTGGATATATTTAGCTTTAGGATAATTCATTATGTTGAACATGGCATTTGGGATTTTCTGCTTTTCAGGGACATGAAAGCAAATTCTAATTTTACTAGAAATGTAAAACTAAAACACTGGTAGGTTGCCTTGATCCAATATAGGCCTTCAGCTCACGACACCGTCTCCCTGTCTGAGGGGCAATTATTAGTCCTCTTCCTTCTCTTTTGATGGGAATATCTGATAAGGACCACCTCTGAAATCAGCTATTGTTAGGCGGTTGGCAAATAAGGTTTCTATTCAATATTCCATTTGCCAACTCTAAACCCCTTTTATTAGCTGATGAGTAGGTTGGTTTTTGAAGCCAAGGGTTGGCTACATTTCTCAAGCGTGGTGAGCCTGCTAGAGGAGTGGGCAAAGCTGAAGAGCCAACTGGTATTGCAAAATGAATCCAGGCACAGGGTGATCTGAACCAAACCGGGAAGGAGTTGGGGCAAGTAAATACAACCTTAGAGCATTAAGGTTTGGAAGCATCTTCCTTACATAGATCTAGGAAACCATGGGTAATCATTTCCCCCTGTGGTTTAGAGACTATTTCAGAGCAGGGGAGTGGTGCTAAACTTAGTTGTGGCTCACCGCAGTCTTGGTAGGCAGGAGTGTGGCGTCTGTGAGTTTGAAGCAAGCACAGTCTCCTTAGCAATCAGAATAGAGCTGGGATGTGAGGTCTGGAGGACTGTTCCAGCTGAACTCGGCAGGTCCAAGGCCCTGGAACCTGAGATCTGGACTGGCCCTTAGTTCTATATGATCTTGCTTTATACCCTCATTTTTCGCAGAAAAAAAAAAGTGAAAACTCAAAGTGTCAACCTTTCAGTCAACGCATACCAAGTCCCTTTTATCTGGCATTGAATTTAAGTCTTAATTTCATTTAGTAAGCCAACCCTCCCCACACAAATAAACCAAAAAACCCAGCAGAAGCTAAGCAAAGCTAATTATCGTTTTCCCATAAACTTTGTTTTTGTGGCTGTAAGTGGCTGTTTGGTGGTTACCTTCCTTGAACTTGGGCTCATCTGTGACTTCTTCAATCCTCTCTCAAACATTTGTTTATTCATTTAACAACACATTGTTGAGTAACTACTGAAAACTGGGGTCCTGAAAGCAGAAAATCAGTGAAATATAATCTTACTCTCAAGAAGCTCTTAGGTTGATAAATAATGACATAGGATAAACGTGTAGAAGGTAATCCTCTGTAATTTGGGAGCCAAGAGGAGGACTGTACACGTGTGGTCACAGAGGTGAGGTGGGAAATGAAGAAGGTCAGCTGAGGCTTCTAGGGAAGTGAGCATGGAGCAGGATCCTGAAGGGGGAGTCAGAGTTTAGGGGCAATGGGAGAAAACATGGCAGGAATTGGCAAAGGAGCAGAGTTCTATATGTCCCTCCAAAGAATTTCCACTCTACTGATTAAGAATTAAGTCTTTTTTCTGGCTTAAATATTAGACAATGTTTCTTTACGCATGTGTTAACACCAGCTTTTTGTTCTTCCAGCAAGTTCGAAAAAATACTATTAATATCTTATCTCTTTCTCAACTGAACACACTTCAAAAATAGCCCAGACCTTGGTCTTAACTTCATTCTAAGTTTTGAAAGAGAAATTTTTTTCTTCTTCTTAGCGTTCTAACTTTCCTTCTCTTTGAATAACAGTTATTGCACAGTGCGTCTAAGTATGAATAACCAGCATCAAGAGTCAGAACTAAAGAACAACATTCTTCTGCCTGATCAGAATAGAAAGTGGGAAAGACTGTTTCCAAACTGCCTAAGTGAATTTATATTTAGACAAGTGGAGTTGTTTGCACCTGTCAGAGCTTCAGACATGTTCTGGGCGCCTTATGTTACCTGGGGCCCTCTGCCCCTCTTTCAGATTTGACTGAAAATGACTTGCCAGGTCACGTTTTATGGGATAGGCATATGCATACTAAGGGAGGGTGTTCATGAGCCTCTTGTCTATGGAGAATGTGTCCTTGGCTTGGGAGAAGACCTTGAGTAGTTTACACATCAAAGCTCCTGGAGCCCATTAGGGCATTTTTCCCACTGTTGAGGGCTTTTGAGTTCCTGAGTGAGGTTACTGTACCACTTCTTAATTTAATTTATTTTATTATTTTGTTTTTCTTCCAAAATTTTATTTAAATTCTAGTGAGTTAACATATAGTGTAATATTGGTTTCAAGAGTAGAATTTAGTGATTCATCACCCACATTTAACACCCAGTGCTCATCACTACAAGTGCCTTGCTTAATAATCCCTATCTCCCTTGCAGCCCACCCCCTCCCATCTCCCCTCCAGCAACCCTCAGTTTGTTTTCTGTCCCTAAGAGTCTCTTTCGATGTACCACTATTCTAAAAGCTACATATGTAGAGAAGCTTCCACAGCTTCACACCTCCTGCACCGATACAATACCTTATTATTTTTTATGATTATAAAACTAATACAAGATCACTGTAGACATTGTGGAAAATACAAAAAAATATATAAAAAAGAAAATAGATTCAGCACCACCCAGCAATAATGACCAATATAATTCACAATATTTCTTTCAGTATTGATTCAATACATAAGGATTCTATTATCAGGATCATAGTAGAAGACAGTATCATGTCTTCATTTTTTTACTCATGACTGCTTCTCCCTCTGAGTATATTAATACTGTCATATTTTTTCTGACATGCTTTTCACTTGCTGCATAATATTCTTTCATACAAAGATCATACTTTAACTATGTTCTTATTTTGGGACACTTAGATTTTTCCTCCCCCTCAATTTTCTCTGTTTTTAATAGACTCTGATAAGCATCTTTGTGTTTAAATCTTTGTCCACATCCCTGGTTATTTCCTATAGCCTTATTTCCCAGAGTACAGATCATGAGTACAGACATTCTTTAGACTTGATTTATATTGCCAAGTTGTTTTTAGAAAGAGCAGTGTTGATTTTTCATTCCCACTATTGGGGAAAAATGAGAATTAAATAATCCTAATAAGGTCTTGGTTTGTGGATTCCGGTGAAAATTACACTTCATCTTACAAAAAAAAAAGCCATATGAGAATTTTTACTAATAAATCATATGCTCTGTGCCTGGGTGAAAATAGCTACGTACCTCATCTTTTGCTTTAGCTTTGAATCTCAAAGTACACAACCAATTCGCTTTATGAATGGGGACTTCATAACCCATATTATTGACTTAAATGATACTAAGTGGTGGCTGGTCAGAGAGAGGGTGTGGAGGCTGGGAAGGAGGGAATAACTTTGCCACATGCTTAAAGGAATTAAGCAGAACTCTGTGTATATATTCTTTGCTCATTCATCCCCTGTTCAAGACTGGTGGGGTCATAAATTATATTTAAACATGTAACTACATACATATGATCCAAGGTATAACATCCAGAATTTCATGACAAGTGGCATGCATTTTTTGGAGGTGAACAGTATGTCACGCTGTGTGTCGGATTGTGATAGCCCACTTGGCCATGGCCTGCCTTATACCTTAGGTCCGGGCTGTTTCTGCTGCCTGTCTCTGGAATCAGATGCCTTAGATAGTGCAGGCACTTTGGGTTCTGTGTAAGCAACTGTATGTTAGCCAGTTTCATCCTACTATTTACAAAACTGCCTGGATCGCACTCTTAGAAACGGGCAACGATATGATTTGTAATAAGGAAACAATGACTCACTTGAGGGATGAGGAAAAATACTAAATATTTATGCACAATGATTTCTGACTGTACATCACCACATTCTCTAGCAACCTTGAATTTTCCACCACTCCCCTTTTTCTTTGAAATTTAGAGTCAGAGGCTGACCTGCTTTCGTGGTTTTCCTTAGGATCATTCGATATCCTCCAGAGAATTGGGACTTAAAGACTGCATTTTTCCTTCATGAAACTCAAGGTAACAATTTCTCCACGTGCAGCCCTGGGCTGTTTGGGAGCTAGGAAGTGAGCATTTAAAGCTAGAAGGTCATCCTATGTGGGGAATATTCCTTCTCTGCCCCTTACCTTACCTGTGCTCTCAAGGAGCACACATTTCGGAGGGCAGAGCAGTCCCATCATCCAACATGGTTATTTCACCTACAGCAGAAAACAGTGCAGAGGACAATAGAGCATTTGTTATAAACGCTACTCAGGTTTGTTATAAAATTACACTTCACTAAAAACAACAACTTGATAACTAACTATTAGTATGAGTCTTACTTGGTGAGTAGCCAGGACTATAAAATATACAAAGCCCAACCCTGACATTGCTTCCATCTAAGCCTTGGAAATTGATATATGTATTAAACCTTAGCAAAGATATTTGGCATCGCT
The DNA here is from genome assembly GCA_004024625.1 of Mellivora capensis. NCBI lineage: Eukaryota > Metazoa > Chordata > Mammalia > Carnivora > Mustelidae > Mellivora > Mellivora capensis. The sequence goes on along the minus strand of PISX010004781.1, from coordinate 3,800 downwards.
ATTTTCTTCTGTGAATTCTTCAGTCATCTTCAAATGCAAAGTCCCCTTAAATGTAGGGTCTGTTACCTTCTATCTTTCTCAAGGCTCATTGCTCCAAACAGTGCAGTAACTTCTCCTTTCTTCCCTGATTTTGACTTTGTTTCTTTTTCCTTCTTCCTTCTTTCTTTTTTTGGTACTGCCCCTTAATTGGTAAAATCTAGAAATTTCTCTTTCCTAAGATTTTTAAAAAAGATTATTTATTTATTTATTTATTTGTCAGAGAGAGAGAGAGAGAGAGAGAGAGAGCACAGGCAGACAGAGGCAGAGGGAGAGGCAGGCTCCCTGCTGAGCAAGGAGCCCGGTGTGGGACTCGATCCCAGGACGCTGGGATCATGACCTGAGCCGAAGGCAGCCGCCTAACCAAATGAGCCACCCAGGTGTCCCTCTCTCCTAAGATTAATAAGTAAGCTTTTCTCTTTCTTATAAATCAGCATCAACTTTCAGGGACAATCCAAAGTCCAAATGGTCTAAGAAGTATATTACAAAGTATACAGGAAGCTTGTAGTTTAACTTCCTGCTGAAATTCCTAGGAAGACACACAAAAAAAGATAGACTTACATAACGCTCAAAGCCTGGAGTAATGACATACAGGGGTTAAGACCTTGGCCATCTGGTGGTCCTGGCTTTGAATACTGATTCTGCACCATGGGCTGTGGACCTTGGGAAAATTATTCCTGATTTTGTACCTTTGTTTCCGTCCTATAACATGGGAATACTGCCTGGCAGGATTACTCTGAGTTTTCCCAGGAATGCTTCATGTGCCATCAGGATGACTTCTTCCCCAGAACCCAAGTGCAATGAAAGTCACATTTCTTGATTATTCATAATGCAATAAAATTTGGATCTGAACACCCCACTTACCAAAGCCAGGGAGAAACTTAATACCAGTTGGCTTATGTAGATCCTCAAACTGGGAACAAGCCCTTTGTTCTTAAACTCTGGTCACTGCCCTTGGCGCTGCTCCTTCTGCCGCTGAGCCTCTGTAGAAGCCTGGTCTTCACCGCTCACCAGAGCTACTGCCCACATAGTAGGCCTGCTGTGAAGCTCATGCGTCCCAGACCTAAGCCTCTTTCATGTAAACAGGGAGTCATTTTCTATCACCAGCAGAAACTTCAGATCCCACAGCTCACGGGGCATTCACCCCCTCTCTGGGATGGAACTTTCAGCAAACCCTTTCAAGAAGCAGATTCTAAACCTCTCCCACTCTTGAGTAGGAGTGGATGCTTCTGCATGGACCCAGAATTCCCAAATGATGCCTCATACAGAGGCAATTTCTTCAGGGGCTCCAGAAGTGTGAAGGAGCTGTTGGTACCTCCTTACAGCTAACAGAGCCAGGACTTTAGGGGGGAGGGGGAAGACATACTTTTCTCTATAGTGTAAGATGTTGGGGTATATGAGAATAAAGCCCAAACTTATATGCTGATATATTTATAAACTATCAGATATGTGGTAAATATTCCAAAAGCATCACTAGTTTGCTGAATATCCCCTTATTTGAGGGTTGGTGAATAGGAACAACTAAGATGTAGCTTATAAAAAAAGAAGAGGGTATTTCTAAAGACTGAAAAGGAACCGACTTCCAAAATGGGTTTACCATAGGAAACAAAGGAGAAATTTAAGATTATCTTTGACTGGGCGCCTGGGTGGCTCAGTGGGTTAAGCCGCTGCCTTCGGCTCAGGTCATGATCCCAGGGTCCTGGGATCGAGTCCCGCATCGGGCTCTCTGCTCAGCGGGGAGCCTGCTTCCCCCTCTCTCTCTCTGCCTGCCTCTCTGTCTATGGTGATCTCTGTCTGTCAAATAAACAAATAAAATCTTTTAAAAAAAAGATTATCTTTGACTAAAAGACATGGTCTTTATGAATGACAGAAAACCATACACAGAGAAAAGATTCAGATGAAAAGCTAGTGAGGTGATTCCTTTTCTTTTTTAATTAAGAAAAATTTATTGAGAAATATGTGAATTTATCCCATATAGTTCATTGCTTTGTTAGGTAGTTCTGCCATATAATAATTTTTTGTAGTAAATGTTTTGTAAAGTTTAGCACACATTTTGAAAAGTGAACAACGTTTAAGTGCTTGGATTAATAAATGCCATAGTGTTTATCCACTAGCTTTACAGAAGCCCCTTTTATTCCCAACTGCCTATCAGAGGTAAGGAATTACCCACTGATTTCTAAGACAAGAGCAAGATGGTGTCTTGCAAAACTGGACATTCTCTTACCACATGCTTCTTGGTCTCTACCCAAAGGAGTTAAAAACAGGTCTACACAAAAGTCTGAACATGGATTTTAACAACAGCCTTATTCATAATAGCCAAAACTTGGAAGCAAGCAGCATGTCCTTGGTAGGTGAACAGATAAATAAACTGAGGCACATACAGAAAAAAGAGTATAATTCAGCACTAAAAATAAATGAGCTATCGCTCCATGAAAAGACATGGCAGGACCTAAAATGCATATTTCTCTGTGAAAGAAGCCCATCTGAAAGGGCCACATACCCAGTGACCGTCTGGAAAAGGCACAATTAGGAAACAGTGAAAGGGTTGCCAAACTGAGGTGGTGGGAGATACAGGGCAGAGCACAGAGGATTTTTAAGTGTAGTGAAAATACTCTATATGGTATTTTAATGATGGATATTGGTCACTATGTATTTGATCGAAACCCATAGAGTGTAAAACAGTAAGAGTGAGCCCTAAGGTGAACACCCTACGGACCCCGGGGGGTTATGATGTGTCAGTATTGCCTCATCCTGGGGAAAAATGTACACTTCCAGTGAGTGGTATGGATCATGAGGGAGGCTGTGTGGGTGAGGAGACAAGGGGTATTTTGGAAATCTCTGCATCTTCTTCTCGATTTTATTGTAAACCTGGAACTTCTCTTAAAAAAGAAAATCAGGTTTTAAAAAAGTCAGCAAGATGAGCTATGAAGAGAGGTGCCTGGGTGGGTCAGTTGATTGGGTGTCTACCTTCAACTCCAGTAGTGATCCCAGGGTCCTGGGTGAGTCCCGCATCGGGCTCTCTGCTCAGCAGGGAGCCTGCTTCTCTCTGTCCCTCTGCTCCTCCCTCTGCTTATGAGCTTGCTCTCCTCCTCTCTCTTTCTTTCTCTCTCTGTCAAATAAATAAAATCTTTTTTAAAAATGAGCTATGGGGGTGCCTGGGTGGCTCAGTCGTTAAGCATCTGCCTTCAGCTCAGGTCATGATCCCAGGGTCCTGGGATCAAGCCCTGCATTGGGCTCCCTACTCAGTGGGCAGCCTGCTTCTCCCTCTCTCACTCCCTCTGCTTGTGTTCCCTTTCTCGTGTGTCTCTAACAAATGAATAAATAAAATATTTTTAAAAAATGAGCTATGAAGAGAGATGAGATAGATAAGAACATATGGCCAAAATGCAGTAGAAGAATTAAATGCCATTATCGTGTATGTGGAAATCAGCAAAACTGACAGTGTAGAATCCTGCAAGGTCTATTGGGATGTATGGGAAAAGAATATTGAATTAGGAATGACATGACCAAAGAATTACTGAAAAAAGAGCTACTGAGAAAGAGAATGAGAATCCAATTTAAGAAGTATAGTATTGACTTTGTATCCTGTCACGTTACTGAATTGCTGTATGAGTTCTAGTAGTTTGGGGGTGGAGTCTTTTGGGTTTTCCATATAAAGAATCATGTCATCTGCGAAGAGAGAGAGTTTGACTTCTTCCTTGCCAATTTGGATACCTTTTATTTCTCTTTGTTGTCTGATTGCTGTTGCTAGGACTTCTAATACT
>PISX010004780.1:0-116386 GCA_004024625.1 Mellivora capensis | reverse complement strand
TTTTTGAAAGGATCAATAAGATCGATAAACCATTGGCCACACTAATCCAAAAGAAAAGAGAGAAAGCTCAAATTAATAAAATTATGAATGAAAAGGGAGAGATCACAACTCACACCAAGGAAGTAGAAACAATCATCAGAAGCTATTATCAACAGTTATATGCCAATAAGTTAAGCAACCTAGAGGAAATGGATGCATTCCTAGAAAAATATAAACTCCCAAAATTGAACCAGGAAGAAATTGACAAGCTGAACAGACCGATATCTAGTAACGAGATTGAAGCAGTGTTCAAAAACGTCCCAAAAAGCAAGAGCCCAGGACCTGATGGATTCCATGGGGAATTCTACCAAACTTTCAAAGAAGAAATAACACCTATTCTCCTGAAGCTGTTTCAAAAAATTGAAGCTGAAGGAAAACTTCCAGACTCTTTTTATGAAGCCAGCATTACCCTGATCCCCAAACCAGGCAAAGACCACACCAAAAAGAATTTCAGACCAATATCACTGATGAATATGGATGCTAAGATTCTTTTTCCTTAAAATTGAAATTCTTTGCTCTATTTACATGCACATGTCTGACAATATGTGTTTCAAAGTCTGGGAAATTCAGACTAGTCTATCAGTGCCTTATTACATAATGATGATGAAATATCATGTTTTGTATTAAAGATAAAAGACAAAAAACAAAACACCATTAATTCATTTGCAAATCAAATGATAAAACAACTTCTCTTGCTCTGGTTACTCTTGATTAAAGAAAAGCACACAGGAGCTTACAGGAGCAGAGCGAGATTGGTAGAGGTCCAGAAGGGGCCTCTCGGTGGGTTCCCACCCGAGATGGGTGATGTGGGTTCCCACGGTTTTCCTTTCCTTTTCCCCGGTGTTCTAACTAGAACTTCCCTGTGCTTATGAGTGTTTGTGAGCATTACATACTGAATCCAAGCTGGGAAGAAAGGAGATGGCTTATTGGTTGTCATGGGGCCACTGGCGAAAGGCATTCCTGTGCCAGATGAAAATGTCCTGAACTTAATGGTCAGTAGTAAAAGGAGAACACAGGGTGCCAAGTGGAGAGGAAGACAGGGGGTTGTGAATGGGGTCCCTGCCCAGCACGCATGCAGGTGGCAGCAGGCACACTTTGGAATCAGAGAATCCAGGCCAAAGTCCTGGCCCAGTTATGGGGCAGCTGTGTCATCTCAGGAAGTTTTCTTAGCTTCTCCCTGCCTCTATGAGATTAAAAATACTCACGTTCGCATCAAGATGAAGAATAACAAAGTCAACTCACGACCAGTACATCCATGTTATTATTCAGTAAGAACCTCTAAGGAACCATTTCTAAATCTAGCCTAAATTCTCTGATGTTCCGGCCCAAGTTCACGTCCCCTCCTGGTCGGCTATGTAATATTTCTCATCATCACCCTCTATTTGCACACCTTCCAGAAGCTTCTGCTGTCTCGTCTGAACAATCCCAGTCGCTTGAACCTTCCCTCTAGGGCCGTATTTTGATTAACCGCTGGTAATTAAAATTACATTAGGTGAACTGGAAAAAAGCTGCTGGTTGGATTTTCTTTAGCACCTTGCACATGTACTTTAGTAAAACTCAGAAAACAGAAAGAGTGTAATTTCCTATAATTACAGGGAGGCTGAAAATTGGACTCTTTTGTGGGGGGGGATAAAAGAAATGTCCTCTTAATTCTTCATTATCTTTTTGTGGGTGTATCTGAACCTAATTGTAAAAAGTAAAATCTCTTTGGTGTTTAAATCGGCTCAGGTTGTCAGGAGACTTATTGAGACGGTTGTAAAGAAAGTATTTTAGAATATACTTGTGGCAGAAACTTCTATATTTTCTTACTAGTGGAGAGATTATCATTTATATAAAAGTATGCACTTTGTTTTTTTTTTAGAAAAAGGGAAATGTTTTTAATAAACTTGTTATTTTAGAACAGTTTTACATTTACAGAAAAATTGCAAAAATGGTTCAGAGAACTCACATATACTCTACACCCAGTTTCTCCAATTATTGGTATCTTACCTTAGTTGCACTTTGTTTTTAAACTTACATCATTGTAGAAACAAGTATGTGTGTCTATGAAAATTCTGAAAAGTAGAAAATCATGTGTTTAAAGATGTAAAACCTCAAATATCTGAAAGAATTAAGTAAAGTTTACAAAGTATATATTTTTTACCATCTTAACCATTTTAAGCATACAACACAGTATTCTTAACTGTGTGCACGTTGGTGTGCAACAATCTCCAGAACTTTTTCACCTTTCAAAATAGAACTCTATATCCACTGAAAAACAACTCTGCTTCTTCTCCTCTCCCTTCCAGCCCCTTACAACCAATTTTTGACTTTGATTCTAAGAATTTGAATACTTTAGGTATCTCATATAAGTACCATCATAGTCTGTCTGTGATTTACTTGGTTTACTTAGCACTTACTTATTCTGACCCAAGATATCATTGCATGTTTTCTTCTAATAGTTTTATAGTTTCAGATCTTACCTTTAGGTCTTTAATTCATTTTAAGTTAATTTTTGTATAAAATATAAGGTAAGGGCCCAACTTCATTCTTTGTGAAGATCCAGTTTTCCCGTGATGCTTGTTTCTTAATCAACCCAAAGTCTTAAATATATGTGTGAAAGAGACAAAGGATTTGATGAAGATCAAGCAGAATGTGGAAGGTGGAGGACGCCTGTCACGACATTGAGAACTGGGGGCACCCGGGGGGCTCCGTGGGTTAAAGCCTCTGCTTTCAGCTCAGATCATGATCCCAGGGTCCTGGGATCAAGCCCCACATCAGGCTCTCTGCTCAGCGGGGACCCTGCTTCCTCCTCTCTCTCTGCCTGCCTCTCTGCCTACTTGTGATCTCTGTCTGTCAAATAAATAAATAAAATATTAAAAAAAAAGACATTGAGAACTAGAGGAAACTTGGGAATTTCTGAGTTCATAAGGCACAGTGAGGATGAACTTGGGATCTACAAAGAAATCAGGGATTCTGAGGAAGTGGGAATTTCATCCAAGTTGAAGAAACTACTAGAAGAAGGCTCAGAGGGGCATTCTTCTAAGGAACATCTGTTTTTCTTGTGCTTTATATATGCTATTATAATTCCTATAATTCCAACTTGTCCACAAGACTGCAAATTTGGGGAAAGCAAAATATAGATCTAAATTATTTACAATTGTTTCCTTATGGCTTAACACAATGCCTGGTATATAGTGTATGCTCAGTCCATATTTGCTGAATAACAGATTAAAGGACCTCCACATGATTATAGACTAGATTATCTGGATATATCTTTTTACAAAACACCTAGAAAGACTGTATGAAGTATAACAAAAAATTGTTCAACATAGAAAAAAAAAAAAAAACAAAGAAAGGCCCTTCCTAGATTCCAGCAGGAGAAGAGTAACCATTATGAAATGTGCTGTGAGTCTTCTCTGTAACAAAGGAAAGACAACCAGATAATTATTCCATCTAAGGGATAGACACTGTTTCCAGATCCTATAGCCTTCCTGTGTCACCTCAAGGAGGAAAAAATTGCTAAGAAATATGTGTGAAGTTGAAGACCAGAAACACAGGCCCGCTGAAGTAGCGAGACTTAATCATAAAATTAAAACAGCCCTCCAACACACACGCCTCACCACCTCACCAACTGTGAGCTCCAGCTGACAGAGCTGCAAGAAGAGACTCCCCCAGTGCGAGTACTTGGGGATTCCTGAAGCTAACAGGAGAAACAGTGGCAAGGAGACAGGAGGAAGTAACCAGAGAGCAACTAAGACACCCTTCACTGAATTGAAAGGATAAACAAATTATATATTCATATATTGGAAAACCACTCAGCAATGAAAAGAGAAGCTGTCTCAAGCTACATAAAGACAGAGTTGGGACGCCTGGGTGGCGCAGGTGGCTAAGCCACTGCCTTCGGCTCAGGTCGTGATCCTGGAGTCCCGGGATCAAGTCCTGCTTCAGGCTCCCTGCTCAGCAGGGAGTCTGCTTCTCCCTCTGGGTCTCCCCCTTCTCATGCTCTCTCTCTCTCTCTTACATTCTCTCTCTCTCTTCCAAATAAATAAATAAAATCTTAAAAGAAAAGACACATGAATCTTAAAGACACAGCGCCGAGTGAAATAAGCTTGTCTGAAAAGGATGTACACTAGGTAAGTCCACTTACATGACCTTTTGGAGAAGGTAAACTGTGCTGGACGTAAAGCAGTCATTGCCTGCCCGAGGTCCCGGGATGAAGGCTCAGGGTGGGAACATGGAACTGGTGAGTCACAGGGGGTGTGTGTGTGCGCACGTGTGCATGTGTGTGTGCGTGCGTGCATGTACGTGTGTGTGTGCGCGCGCGTGTGTGCGTGTGTGTGGTGAAACTACTTCGTGTGACGCTGTACTGCCAGGTGCAGGACATTCTGCATGCATTTACACTAGTAAGGACAAGTTGCTGTCCCTTCCATGGTAAATGTATAATCTACCAGCCTGCTCCGGGTTAGCTGCCCCCTTCCCCAGGTTCAGTACCATGAAAGGGGCTCTGTGTCAATCTCACTGTTGGCAGGAGGCCCTCAACCATAGGGTTGGCCAGATAAGCAGTGGTGGCCCTTAGGTGCGGGTGTGTGGCTGTTTCTATGACTAGCCTCTGTCCTTGCTCCCAAAGGACTCACCGAACAGGCACCAGACCGGCTGAAGGGAGCGGCCAGCGGATGAGCCCAAGAGGACCACTTTCTCCACCCGGCACCTCCTCCTATCTAGAGCGTCTCCTGAAAGGGACATCTGCACATCCAAGTCCCTTCCCAGAGCCTGTCCACACATTTCTTCCCCAGACTTCCTTGTTATGTAAGCATTCTAATCTTGTTATTTTGAAGTTCCCAAAGATCTGGGTAAAACCATTAGCTACTGTCACGAGTCAACAGTAATCTGTAGCTTAAGCTCTGTCTTGATCCCCTCAGGATCGGCACCTTCTAGTTTTTTGAGGTCTTTCTCTTTCTTGATGATCTTGTAATAAAGCTTTTGAAGGAAGCGTGATGGCAAGAACAGTGGGCCAAGAGCTCAAAGTTGGAAAACCTAGTCAGGAGTGTGGCCCGGGGCAGGTCATGTAAACTCTCTTTGCCTCAGGAGGTTTTCCTTGTTTTATTTATTTATTTGGAAGAGGCAGAGAAAGAGGAGAGAGAGAGAGCATGAGCAGCAGAGGGAGAGGGAGAAGCAGACTCCGCACGGAGCTGGGAGCCCAGTGCCGGACTCGGTCCCGGGACCTCCGGGTCATGACCTGAGCCGAAGGCATTAACCAGCTGAGCCACCCAGGCGCCCCTGCCTCAGGATTGCTGTATCTGTAAAATCAGTTGACTGGAATTGCAGTCTGACATACAAGAACTGGTTTTGTGGTTGTAAACGTGGCGCCTGAGAGTCTAAGACTCTAAGATAATTTGAAGAATAAATGTGCTTATATGACAGCTCAGCCTCAGCCACTGGGCGCTTGAGTGATTCTGCACTTCGCATTGTTAGTAAACACATTAAAATATGTGGCATAATAGATGCCTATTTTATGCGATTATTCATGTTAGAAATTCCAGTGTAGCATCGATTTGTGTAATATTTGTGACCGTAATTACCATTAATATTCACTGGCTGCTCCTTTCAGATAGGCACCACGCTGGTTCCTTTACACACATCATTTCTTTATTGCTCACAACTCCATTAGGGAAACGCCTTTGTCTTTGATTAGTCCTCTCTCAGAGAAGAGCTTTGGTTGTGAATGGTTTGCTTGAAAGGTTTTCTGCTCATAAGCGCGGTGATCATGTGGGAAGGGGACACAGAGAACAGACCAGCCACCCCTCTGAGGACCTTTGAAAGAATGAAACACACATTAGAATTGCACCTGTGTCCGGGGACAGTGGGCACTCACCTGCTGACCTTGGCCATCGCTGGCCATTCTGGGCATGTCCAGCCTGCACACAAAGAGGACAGGTGTGTGCCCGCGGCCGGAGCACACCTCCAGGCAGGGCAATTCAGGAAGGTGGGCATGGGGGACTCAGAGAGGGGACACTCGGGGACACCAAGAAATTACAGACAGGGCACCGACAGCATCTGGTGCCACGGTTCTTCCTGTCTTTTTGTAAATTAAGAAAATGCCCCATTCTGCAAAAGTCATAAGTATGTAAGGACACACTAAAAATAGCATTTTGGAAGGTTAAACTGCATTCAAGAATGGTGAGTTTTCACTTTCAAGGTTGAATTCACTCTGAAATATCAGCTGTAGGGAGTTGACAGGTGAAAGCTTATTTCGATTTTGTTTTCAATCTTGAAAATACCCTGCGTGCCCAAGGGGGCAGCATTCACTCATTCCCACGCCTCCTTCACTCACTCGCCACAGAGCAGAGCACACACCCCTGCGATGTTTGCTGAACCTCATGTGGTCCTGCTTCCAGCCCAGTAATTCACATCCCTGGAATCTCTCCTAGCGGCTGCAAAACCCAGATAGAGGGCTTCAAGTCACCGGTTACATAATTCCTACACTTCTGCATATGAAGATGTGAAACAGTTATTACAGGAAAGCATTTCTATGAAGGGAGAGGCATAAAAACAGATGTGACATTTACTCACTTCTTACTTTGCTTTTCTGCAGGAGTTCTTGCAAGTTCTTGCTAAGCGTGCATGAGACCTTCCCGAAATGCTGCTCCTCAAGCCCGAGCCTCTGGGGCTCTGTCAGCTGCTCTTCCTCCTGTATCTCTAAAGGGAAGACACATAAATAGAGAAAGCACCGGGAAATCCTGGAGACTGAACTTCCAGATTTGAAGGCAGTTTTTGAAAACTTAAATTGATAGGGACGACCTCCCTCAGTGGGGATTTCCTACCACATTGGAGAAGCAATTCCTACTTTCTGATGTCAACCATGGTCTGATTCACCAGCTCTCAGGTCGGGGGAGAGAGGGGAAAAGTAACAATTAATAACCACTGCTCGGGAGGAATTTTCTGGAAACAACTAGGTGAAGGTGTGGCACTCGGAAATGAGAGATGAGCATATATTTAACAAGCTGCAAAGACAATGTAATGAAAAAAAATATTTTCAAAAAGCTGTGATGGCAAATTTGGGTAAAACTATTTTAAAAAAGAATCTTGAAAACCATACCTCACACTGTCTAAAACATTAACTCCGAGCGGATCATAGAGCTCGATTCAAATTCAAAACTATAAAAGAAAACAAATGAGATGCTTGTGATCTTGGGTTGGGTGGAAGTGGCCCAGACACTGTCAAAAGCAGGACTTAGAAAAGAAAAAGGCAAATAAGATGTCATCAAAATTTAAACCTTTGTATAAAAGGCATGGTTAAGAGTATAAATAATAAGTCACAACCTGAGCAAAAGTATTTCCAAAATATATGTTGAAAAAGGGCTTATATCTAGAAGGTAGAGACAACTAATTCAAACTTAATACAAAAACAATCCAATTTTAAAAGATGCAAAAGATTTGGACAGGCACTTCACGAAAGAAGATCTGTGAATGTCAAATAAATACATAAAAAGATATGCTTTTCAGAAGTATCAAGCCTCGAATTATACTTCATGTAATTTAATGTTATGAAACCAAATATAGGAATTTTCATTCTGAAAAAAAAAAAAAAAAAGATATGCAAATTTAAAAACAATAAAATGCCATTATACACTTTTTAGAATGGCAGAAAAGCAAAAACAAAGCAAAAAAACAATGGCCCCTACAAAATGCAAATGTTGACAGAGAGGAGACAGAGAGATGGCATCTCAGGAGTACAAAACGGTGCAGCCGCTTTGGAAAACCGTTTGGCTATTTCTTATAAAGTTAAACACACACTTAGCATATGACCTAGCAATTTCATTCTTAGGTACCTGCCCAAGAGAAATGAAAACTTCTGTTTCCTCAAAAGCCTGTATGCAAATTTGTGTTTAATAGTTAGATCCATCCTGCCCAAAGTCGGAAGCACTAGAAACATCTTTCAGCAAGTAAGTGAGCAGCTGTCTATCTACACAGGAAGTCTTATGACCCAGCATTCAAAAGGACAAACTGCCGATACCCACAACTTCACAGATGAATTTCATGTTCACTACACCACAGCCACACGGTATAGGATTGCCTTTACGCGACCTTGTTTAAAAGACAAAATTCCAGGACTAGAAGACAGAACAGTTGTTGACAGTCACAATACACGGGGAGAGAGCTTGCATAAAAGGGGCGTAAGATAAGTCTGCTTATTTGTGGATTCACGTGACCACAACATCTTAGCTTTCAACAAATTACGTCCTATTTTATTAAGCAACCACATAGAGCTGTGTCTCCCTGGCTTGTGAAAGTAAGAATAAATTTCATTTTGAAGATACCTACATCTCTAATGAATCGTACAGATGGCATTACTTGAATTAGGAAGAAAGCCCTGAACGTGTGTTAGTTTTCTGCTAAATGTCTATATATTCATGAGATGTAGGAGTGAAGGCAAAGGAGGGAAGTAAGAAAGTGAGAAATCCCACCCTTCTTCACTCCATCTGCCAGACTGATTTTTTAAAAAAATAATAATGCATTTATCTTTATTCTTCATTTCTAACTATTTTTGTCACCGTGAACCCAAGCATCTCTCTTAAATTATTTCTGAAGTAAAAAGTAAAGCTGCTAGGATTCATACTTTTATGGAGGTGTTAAAATATTACACCAGGGATATAAAATTAATCATCCTGTTTTAGTATCCTATGATGCCATTTTTTATAGTTCATCAGAGTTAGAACTTGTAGCTAAGCAGTCTTTACTAAAAACATTTCCATATAAAGAATCCTTAACTCACCTCCCTGTATACACCCAGGAAATAATTCTTACTCTTTTCTTTAAAAAAAAAAAAAAAAGAAAGAAAGAAAGTAAGAAAAAAGGAAGAAAAAACTCATAGAAAGAAAGTTCCAGATTGAAAATAGTGCATCCTGGATGATTCAAGGAAGCACTTGGCTCAGAGTGACCCCCAGGAATTCATAGCGGCCAGGATTGATTGCTATTCCTTCTTGCTGGTGACCTAGATCATGAACCAGATAGAACATAGGTCCCAGTGATTCCTAGGTGACTTCAAAGTTGGAGATAGACAGCAGCACAACAAATAGCAACGTTCACTTAACTTGAAAAAAATAGGAAAGCAACCAGAGACACAGTAAAGAACATGGAAGTAGAGCAGAATATAGGTTCTATCAAGGATAATCTGTTATTCAAGAAACATGTATTCTATGTGTTTCTTAATACTTTCAAAGGTAGTATGCTAGGTGTTGAAGGATTACATTCTCAAAGCACCCATAAAATGTGTGATGAAGAAAGTGACAAATGGATTCTCATAACTGATGAAAAAGACAGTGGGAAGGACCAGGGGTGGTTTCTAGTAAGATGACAAAGTAAAGTGTCAGAGAGAATAAGATCGGGCACTTGCACAGATTGTAAACACAGGTAGAATAGGAGATATATCGAGAGGAGGGGGTCATTTTCCAGGTCTTAGATCTCTTATCCAAACAAGAATGTGGACACTGTGAAAAAGAATGAAAGCAAAGAAACGAAAGTGGATTATATACACTTAGAGATAGGAACATTGTTTTAAGCTTCCCAAACTGGGTTCTAGTCCCAAGCCCTCTTCTTGGCTGCCATCTCTATCCCCGTGTCCCATCACCTATGCCCCCTTAGGCCAAACCCCAGAAGAGCCCTGGGAGTACACAGGGATGAACGTGGGCAGGGTGTTGGAATCAAAGGATGACTCCAGGGAAAACATCGCTGCTGGTCCACAGAAACATCCCCATGAAAGAGATTCTTGTTTGTGTTGTTTCTCTCCCTTTTAAACATTTTAGTTTTAGGTAAATGTAGATAAATGTTTTTGCTATAAAACAACAATGCAAAGCTCTAAAACACTATAAAACACTTATACAAAGGGGCCCTATGAACTGTTTACCCAGTTTCCAGGAATGAAAACATTTTGGAAAACTATGGTACAATATCACAACTGGGGTACCAGCACTGATACAGACGTTCGGAATATTTGCACCACCGCAAGAACCCCTCGGCGCCCATTTATGACCAATTACCCCCTGGTCCATCCTTGATAGGATGCTTACCACCTCAACAACCACTAACCTGTACCCTACATCTAAATTTTATCATTTCAAAAATTTGATATCAGTAAAACCATGCATTACGTAACTTTAAAAAAAAAAGATTTTATTTACTTATTTGACAGAGAGAGAGATCACAGGCAGGCAGAGGCAGAGGGGGGAGCAGGCTCCCTGCTGAGCCGAGAACCTGATGTGGGGCTCGATCCCAGGACCCTGAGATCATGACCTGAGCCGATGGCAGAGGCTTAACCCACTGAGCCACCCAAGTGCCCCATTATGTAACTTTTCGAAATGGCTTTTTTTTTCCTCAGCATATTTCCTTGGAGATTCATCCAAATTATTGCACATATCAATAATTCATTCATTTTTAATGCTGAGCAGTGTTTCATGATAAAGATCTAAGACGGTTTGTTTAACCATTCATCCATTGAAGGACACTTGGGCTGCTTCCAGTTTCTGAGCATTGTGCATAAAGCTGCTATAAATATTTGTGTACAGATTTTTATGTGAATATAAGTCTTCATTTTTCTAAGAGAAATTCCCAAGAGTGCAATTGTGGGGTTATATGGTAATTGCATATTTAGTTTTATAAGAAAATGTCAAGCAATTTTCTAGAATGACTGTCTTGTTTTACTTTCCCACCAGCAACATAGGAATGGTCAAGTTTCTTTGCATCCTTGCCAGAAATGGGCATTTTCACAGTTTTTTAATTTTAGCCATTCTTACAGATATATGAGAATATCTCGTTGTGATTTAAATTAGCCTTCCCCTGATGGCTAATGATGTGAAACATCTTTTTATATGTTATTTTCCATCTGTGTATCCTCTTTGGAGGATAGACTCCCACTTCATTCTTCATTTTCAAGACTGTTTTAGCTATTCTAGCTTCTCTGCATAAATGTTATAATAAGTTTATCTATGTCTACAAAAATCCTTCCTGGGATTTTGATAGGATTGGATTAGCACTAAATCGATTTCAGGAGAATTTACATTTTATTCTGTTGAGTCTTCCAATCCATTAACATAGTATGTCTCTCCATTTATTTAGATGCCTTTTGGTTCCTTTCATTAGAATTTTGCCACATTTAGCATACAGATCTGGTTGTTTTGTTATGGGCATGCTTAATTCATTAGCTTTGAAGTAATTGTAAATGGTGTGTTTTCAACTCAGTACTCACATGTCCATTGTTACTCTACAGAAATACGGTTTATTTTTATGTGCTGCTCTGTTATCTGGTGAGCTTGCTAAATCCACATATCAGTTTTAGGGGATTTTTAAATTTTTTATAGACTCCTTGGGATTTTCTACCCCCACGAGTATGTCATCTACAAAGAGGGGAAGATATGTTTCTTCTTCCCCCCCCCAATTTGTATTCCTTTTATTTCCTTTCTTGCTTTATTATGCTTTCTAGCATTTCTAAGACTATCGTTAATAAGAGTAGTAAGAGTGAAAATGTGTCCTTGTTTTGAACTTAGGGGGTAAAGCTTCAATCTTTTGTCAATAATTATGATGCTGCTATGGGGCTGTTTGTAAATGATCTTTATCAATTTGAGATAATCCTGCCTTTGTTCCTTAGTTACTTTGTGTTCTTACCTCAATGAATATTGGATTTTGTTGAATAGTGTGTGTGTGTGTGTGTGTGTTACTTGATACAATCATGTGATTGCTCTTTAATCTGTTGGTCAGGTGGATTACATTTTTGGATGCTGAATAGCCTTGCATAACTGGAACAAATACCACTTGGTTATGATGTATTGTTTTATATATAAAGCAAATGCTAGATCCAACAATGGTCGTAAAGATTTCTGTGTCTAAATTCATTGCTACTTTTTGGTCCTCTTTTTGTTAGGGGGCAACACTGGCCTGTTTCTGTCTTTTGGGTGTACAATTCACATGAAACGTCTTTAATTTTTGGTAAAATTACCAAAATTTTTGATGAAACTACCTGGGCTCTTTTCAAGGGATTTTCATTATGAATTTAATTTCATTCTTAGTTGTTAGCATTTTCAAATGATCTCTCTCGTAGTTGGTGAGTTGTTTTACTTTGTGAGGAGTTCCATTTCCTCCAAACTGTTGAATTTATGCTGCATTATGTTTGAGGGGTAGCCCTCTTCCTTTTGGTGTTTCCCGGTACTGATTTCCCCTGAAATCAGTAATTCGTACCTTCTCTCTCTCTCTCTCTCTTTCTCTTTCTTTGTCAGTGTTGGTGCAGATTTGTCTATTTCTTGCATATTTTTAAAGAACCAGCCTTTACTTCATTGATTTACTTTCTTGTTTCCTATTTTCAATTTCATTGCTTCCTGCTTTTATCTTTAAGTTTTCCTTCCTTCTGCATGCTTTGGAATTACTTCGTTCTTTCTTTTATAGTGTCTGGCAGGAGGAACTCAGGTCAATAGTGTTTTTTTCCAAGAAAAATACACAGTGCCCTGCCTGTTTCTCACCCTCTGCTTGGTGCACTCGTGTAGTTCAAATACTGTATCTCATTTTCCTTCAGAGCCATTTTTAAACTTTCCTTTGAGGCCTCCTCTTTGACTCTCGTTTTATTTACACATGTATTATTGACTTTCCAAGTTTTTGAGTTTATGGGATTTTTTTGTTGTTGATTTTTTTGCTTTAGCTGTCAGTATGACTAAAGAAATTCATGGGGCGCCTGGGTGGCTCACTGGGTTAAAGCCTCTGCCTGCAGCTCGGGTCATGGTCCTGGAGTCCTGGGATCTCTGCTCAGCAGGGAGCCTGCTTCCCCCACCCCTCTCTCTGGCTGCCTCTCTGCCTACTTGTGATCTCTGTCAAATGAATAAATAAAATCTTTAAAAAAAAGAAATTCATGAGAAGGACTTTCTTTTGTAGTAATCTCTGTTTTTACCCATACTGAGGTCCTTCTTTCAATTTTGAAGTTATAGGATTTTTTCTGTTATGGCATCATTTTAATTAGAGAAACTTTTCTAGCCATCCTTCATAGTCAGATTGGCCAGTAACGATCTCTCTGAGTTTTCCCTCACCCGAGAATGTCTTTATTTCCCTTCCATCCCTGAACAATATTCTCCCCAGGTACAGAATGCATGATTAACAGAGCTTTTCCTTCAAGACTTGAAAACTATGCCATTTGCTTCCAGCATCTATGATTGCAAATGAGAGATCTGCCAACATTTGTAGACTTCTGTGTCTCCAGTACAGGTAAAAGCTCATTTTTCTCTGTTATCATGAGCTTTTCTTTGCTTTTAGCTCACAAGATTTTATTTTTAAAGATTTTATTTATTTACTTGAGAGAGAGAGAGAAAGAGGGAGAGAACACAACCATGAGCAGGGGTGGGAAGGGCAGAGGCAGAGGGAGAAGCAGGCTCCCCATTGAGTAGGGAGCCCAATAGAGAGCTCAATCCCAGGACCCTGGGACATGACCTGAGCTGAAGGCAGACGCTTAGCCAACTGAACCACCCAGGTGCCCCTAGCTTACAGAATTGTAATTATGATGTCTCTTTGTGTGGATCTTGGGGCTAGCCCATCTGGGTTCACTCAGTTTCTTGTATCTACAGGTTTATGACTCTCCAAATTGGGGGAAATTTTAGCCATTATTTCCTAGGATACTTTTTCAGTTCCACTCTCTTCTCTTCTGGGCCTCTAGTAAAACAAAGGTTAACTCTGACTCTAGTCCCACAGATACATGGCCCTTTTTTCATTTCTTTTCAGTCTACTTCTTGTCTGTTCAGATCGGGTAAATCCTATGGATCTGTCATCTCTACTCCACTCTTGAGACCATCCCATTGAGTTTTGTTTCAGTGCTTGTATTTTTCAGTTCTATGATTGTTTCCTTCTTCTTCATAGTTTCCATTTCTCAGCTAAGATTTCCCATAACTGCTCGTCACACATTTTGGACATTAAAGGAAGACACTCTGTATCCCATAGGCCAGTGTTAAGTGTCAGTCAGCACGGGTGCAGTCCTGGGACGGGTGGTGTATTTTCAGCTTCCTGCTGGAGCCCTGTGGAAAGCACCTAGTGGAAGAGGGACACTGAGGTACACTGCCTTGATTCAGACAGTGGGTGGACATTCAGCTTCCCTCATTGGGCCCACTGACCGCACAGACGAGCAGGAGAGGGATGTCAAGGACCCCACTGGCCCAGCACCTCTTATCCTGGTTCTTTGCTTCAGAGTTGGAGGGGAAGCTCAGCAGATGGGGAGAACCGGCGTGCAAGCAGGCCCTGTCGCAGGCGTTCTGTCTTGTCCCTGCCCCGCGTGCAGGGAGGTTCTGCTCCCACCAGCAATGGGGGAGAATGGAATATATCCCAGCCCCAACTTGGACCACCTCAACAGTCTTCTAAGTAGCAGATAGGAGTGGAGGCTCCGTCCTCCAGTGGTCCCTAATGTCACCAGGGAGGAGGGGTGAGTCCCAGTGAGTAGTAATCCTGCCTCCTGTTGCCTTGATAAATCCCCTTTCGAGTTGGTGGGGAGGGGGGCTCATCTTAGGGCAAAGACCTGCTGTGGAAAAGCGAGCGCCACCTGTCTCTGCTGCCCCGGGGACAGGTGAACAGCACCGGACACCCGGCCAAGGAGCCCGCCCACCACCTGCTTCCATGGAACCCCGCCTGGGTCAATGTTCTGAAAGATCCATTCTCCGAAACCATGGAGCTATGGGTGTTTTTCAGCTGCCATCAGATGGGCACTGCAGACAAGTTTTCTGTTGCTAGACCATGCTCTTCTCAGTCCTTTAGCTAAAAATGGGGTGAACAAAGCTGTTTGGAAGCTTTATTGTCTATGGCTTTTGGTGGTTCCAGGTCAGGACTTTCTCCAGAACCGTATCCAGACCCATGGAAGGAAATGCAGAAGCTGCGGGAACACACCACTGTGCTCTTCTTTATGGCCAGAAATTCCTCGGCTTCTACCTTCTCCTCCGCACCTCTCAGAGTCTGCTCGTGCTTGCTGTTGTGCTAAATCTAGGACCTTGTAGCTGGAGAAGGAGGGGCTGTGAGGAACCGCACATCTCCATCTGGTGAGAAGGGAAGTACCGTTTCTTATCCGCTGTGCCATGGAGAGAGGACATCATCGTTTTTCCCGAGAATGAAAAGGAATCCATCATAACTAAAAGTTCAGTCCCATGAGAAAGAAAAACGATGCTTAGCTAACTGCTGGGGCTGATCACTCATCAGAATGTGAGAGAACGCAGGAAGATCACGGCTAGAGCACGGGTGATCGCTACCTTTTCCAATTTGGATCACGCTTCCTTGACGGACACATCACTAAAACATACTTTCAGCCATTGTGACAGAGCAGGAACGATACCACTGTAGTCTGAGCACAGCCTCAACTCATAGAACAGGGCGATTCACGGCTGGCTTAAGCTATCTACAATATACACTGGATATTTAAGTCAACGAGGCTTATTCTGTTATTCAAGGTCAAATTTAAAGCTCTATCCATTCTTAGCCTCTTACTTTCTCCTTGCTCTCTGGCTTCTTGATCAAGTATTTAGGACATTTGGAATACTTCTTATATCCCTTTCTCAATTTCCTTTACTCTACTTCCCCACAGGTTTAAACCTAATCAGGGGGCAAGTGCTCCCACTGTATCCACCTCCTTGGTGCAAGTCAAGATGGAAGCAAAGGTAATCAGGTTCTCCATTTGTTAAACTCTGAGCATCTGCCTTGTGCCTGGCATTGTTCTAGGAACTATGGGATTCGGCAAAGGACAAAATACAAAAGTCTTCCTGCTCTTACAGAACCTGTATTTAATTAGAGTAAAGAAGAAAAATGAACAAAGAAATCCTCAGCTAGCTCTAAGTGTGCAATGTGTTAAAATAGGCTAGTGTCTGGGGGCATCTGGGGGTGCATTCGGTTAAGGATCCAACTCTTGGTTTCAGTCCAGATTGTGATCTCAGGGTCCTGAGATCGAGCCCTGCAACAGGCTCCATGCTCAGCATAGAGTCTCCTTAAGACTCTCTCTCTACCTCTCCTTCTGTCCCTCCCCCTGCTTGTGCTTTCTCTCTCCCTCTCGATCGCAAAAAAATACTTAAAAATAATAAAATAAAATAAGGTAGTATGTTAGAGATCTTGTGGATATTTACATTTGATTTGATAGTCAAGTAAGATCTCTCTAAGGAACTGTTATTCATGATAAGATGTGAAGGGCTAAGAAAGTCATTCTACCAGGGAGGCCATTCAGCATAAGAGGAGAGCTGATACGAAGACCCCAAGACAGGGATGAGCTTGGCTTGTTTAGGGGAGATAAGAAGTTGGTGTTCCTTATGTATTACAGTAAAAGGGGTGTGTGTGTAAAAAAGACTGAAGAGAAGGCAGGTACCAGTTCACAGAGAGGAAGGCTATGAAGGAACCAGAATACGGGATTTGGATTTTACTTAGAGGGTAACTGACAGCCATTGAAGAATTCTGCCCTGAGGACTTACACCATCTCGTTTTTCTAACAGCTCTCTCAGTCTCCACTGTGGATAAGCTAGGTGGGCAGATGCTGCTGCAAAGATCAGGGGAGAGAGGACAGCTGGGACCAACATGGCATTGACGGAGTTGGGGACACATAGAGTGGGTGAGTTTGCTGGTGAGCTGGATGAGTAGACTGAAGGAAGGGGGTACAGGGTCCAACATGCATCACAGGTAGATTCTGACTGAGTTTTTCTTGTGCCTTTGTGCCTGTCTAGGACACCACAAATTTTCTTTTTTCATATTGCTCCTAGAGGGAGTGGGTTTCCACTGAGCTCCATGGGAGGAAGCCCACTTTGCCCCACTTTCTATCTCTAGGGAGGAAGAAGATGGATCTGAACAGTGAGTTGAGGTGTGCCCATGGTTCAGTACCCCCCATGGGTTCCCTGTCTCTTAGCGTCCGCTGTTTTCTCCCTTCCTACTGGGGCAAGGGCTGCATTTTCCATCTGTGCTTGGAATAGAGTGTGTTTGCCTGAGCCCAGTTGTTTGAAGATAGAAAGCCAGGCTCTCCTTTTAACAGTATGCCTTTGCAAACAATGATGTTTTGATCTCAACACATCTCTCTTTTGTGTTCCACATTTCAATTGGCTCCAAACTCAGAAGGGAAAGACATATTAGTAGGGTTCTCTTAATTCAATACATTAGTTCTCTGTCCAAGACCGTTGATAAATGGGGGGAGAACTGGCATCTGTGCAGAGACAATACACATTGAAGTATTAGAGATTTTTAAGAGGAAGATTGCTTTTGTTGGCTAATGGTCTGTGGGGGATTCTTTTTCCAATCAGCAATTCTCTAGGGAAAAACAAAGGACACGTGATTAGTAAGACTGCTGATAGAGAACGTGTCTTGTTTTTGAACCAATGCATTTTTTTTTTCATTTTCTTGCCTAATGCAAATATAACATAAGTGTTTTTATTGTTCTGGAATGGATAAACATTATGGAAAGGAAGAAAAATTTGGAAGATGACTCTTGGATTTCATCCATTTAACACAGTAATTATTTCCCACACGCTCCTTTCTTTTATCTATATCCATGTTTTTCTAGATGCTTCCAGAAACAAAACACAGAGAATGCAGAAGCAAGACAAGCGGTCCGAGGATAATGACCCATAGAGAATCTTAATAACCTAGAGAACACCATGAAATAGAATTTCCAACAACTCCATAACAGCAATGCACACTATAAAAATAATATCATGCTCTAAAGGGAGGCTGACCAATTTTGAGTTGAAAAGCATAACCAGGACAGCGCTAGAGTAAATATTGTGACATCCCATTGGGATTATGAAAAGCATTCTATTTCTTGAATATTAATTGCTCTGTGGTTGGTGTGTCAGGAAAAGTCCAGTTTCTGTAAACCTTCCCAGGCTCATTGGAGTTTCAAAGACTTCTTTGGTCTCCTAAAACATGTGGCTTGGGGGCAGTAGGCAGCCCTGTCCACATGGGGGAGAGAGGGCGTTGGTCATCTCTCTGTGACAACACCTCTTTCATGGGCAGACATGTGGTCCCACAAGAGCTTGGGCCACCCTATTCCCACAGTCATGCCCATTATAAAAACACATGGCGGGTCTGGGGAGAAGGAAGTCATAGACGGCTGTTTAGTGTTTTATGCATAATGATGACTTTTGCAAAATTTGCAACTTTGTTAGAGAAAAGAGAGTCTGACTCAGTGGCAGAAAGGAGACAACACAGTTCTATGCACTAGGATTTCCAGGATCCCCTCTGCGGCCTGGCTCTGGGTGCGAGTCAAGCAAGGAAAGGAACTTGTGTGCAGATGGAGAGCAGGGTGAAGCTGGCGCAGCATTCTGGGAGGATGGTCACAGCAGGTAGGTGACAGGTGTGAGGCTGCAGCCTCCTTCCTGTGAGCTTCTGGTCGGTGCTGGGGTTGAGTGGAGGCCCCCTGGTCCAGGACCAGCACCAGCCGTGCAAGGCTCCATTCCCCTGTGCTAAAATCCCGTGATGGTGGGGCCAGAACCCTTCCCTGTGGGATTGATTTCTTACGCGTATCCCCTGGAGGAAGGTTTGCTGAACTTCTCATTGCACGATGATGTTGTGTTCTCGAAGATTGAGGCTGGGTAATGCTTGAAAACTTTTTGCATGAATCCGCCTTCCTCTTCTCAGATGAACTGAGGCCGCTCAGCGGGAAACCTCGGTGGGAACCCAGAAGTAAACACATCTTTGGGAGAGTCACGCCGTGTGTTTCTCTTCCGCTTTGGTCCCATTTGTCTTGCCGACCCTGGTGCCTGTCCCCTGCAGCAGATGCCCATCAACCCTGGCTTCCCAGACGTCCTCGCTCCCTTCCCGCAGGTGGAAACCAGAGGCACGGGTCGATCATGGTTTTTTCAGTTCTGAAATCTCAACACTATGAAAACCAAAACTCTGGGCAGAAAAAGCATGATGAATTTATATGAGACAGTTTATTGTTTATTAATTGCCCTTAGTGAGAATGTCTGTACATTTTGTGCCAAAATACTATTGTGTTTTGTTTCTGGTGCCGGCCCACCCTTCACGGTGGGTGAGACTCAGTGAATGTTGTATGCTCCCTAGTACCTTTCGATGATCTAAAAATCTCCTGATCCCAAAACAGCGAGACTCAAGGGTTTTGATGTGTTACACTTGTTACCTAGGGGCAGAGTGGAACAGATGTACAGGTGCTTACGTGAAGGTCGAGCAGGCA
Organism: Mellivora capensis; assembly: GCA_004024625.1. NCBI lineage: Eukaryota > Metazoa > Chordata > Mammalia > Carnivora > Mustelidae > Mellivora > Mellivora capensis. The sequence goes on along the minus strand of PISX010004780.1, from coordinate 97,200 downwards.
TTATTATCCTTCCTTAATATCATAAAAGTCTGTTCATGAAACCGCCATGGAGAGTCACAGCCCAAGCTCTTCCCTCACCGTGAGCACCGTTTGTGCGGCTCTTTTATAACCACATTAACGCACACGTCAAGTAATTTTATCCCAAAATCTGATAGAAAGGAAACCTACCATAAGAAGTCTTTCTTTTTTTTTTTTTTTAAAGATTTTATTTATTTATTTGACAGAGAAAGACACAGTGAGAGAGGGAACACAAGCAGGGGGAGTGGGAGAGGGAGAAGCTGGTTTCCTGCCAAGCAGGGAACCCGATGCGGGGCTCGATCCTAGGACCCTGGGATCATGACCTGAGCCGAAGGCAGACGCTTAACGACTGAGCCACCCAGGCGCCCCAAGAAGTCTTTCTGAAGTGTTTTTTTCACACACTCTCCTCCCCTGGAGAGCCATCCCGGTTGTTGGGTGGATCTACAGCCTGTTCCTTCTAATCGTTGAGTGACTTCCCTCAACAGGAACGTGTGACCGTCTGATGGACCGTACACCTAGTGAAGAACGTTTGGGGGGCTTCTCGGTTGGGCTGTTACAAATAAAAGTGCTATGACCATTCACGTATAGACTTTTTTTGTGAACGTAGGTTTCCATGGCTCTGGGATTAAACGGATATCCAATGGACCCAGCTCTGTGTATTGAAAAGACCGTATTTCTAACATTGAAAATCTTTTTTCCTGTTGTCAGAAAACAGTGAGCATGTTTGTTTGAACCCATGTCCAGATTCTGTGTTCTGCTCCATTGACATGTGTCTATCTTTTCATTGACACCACACTGTCTTAATTAACGTGGTCATACAGTAAGCCTTAATCCTGCTGGTGTTATTCCCACATCGCTCTTTATTTTGAAGATTGTTTTGGTCATTTTAGGGCCTGTCCCTTTCTCTATAAATTATAGAATGAGCTTGTCCACATCTGTCAGAAACCTTGCTGGAATTTTGATAGAATTGCATTGAACTCATAGATCAATTTGGGAAAAACTGGTACCTTTACTGTATGGATTTTTCTAACCCATCAACATTGTATTTCTCTCCATTTTGTCATTTCCGGGGGGCAGATGCTTCCAGGTCTTGCTATGTGTGTGCCTAAGTATTGCACCTTTGAATTACACATAATACAATGTTATTAAAATAAGTTTCACCTGTCCATTATTAGTATATTAAAATGAGATTGATTTTTGTGGTTGGTCTTATATCCTGCAACCTTGCTGAATTCATGTATTAGCTCTAGATGTGTTTCTTTTTTTATAGATTCCTCAAGATTATATATATATATATACATACATATGTATATACACACACACACACACACACACACACATATATATATATATAAACAATCATGCCAATTGAAAATAAAGTCAGTTTTACTTCTTCCTTGGAATATGAATGCTTGATTGTAATGACTAGATCTTCCAGTAGTATTGAATAATACTGATGTGCGTGGACTTGTACCTTGTTCTTGCTACCATGGGGAAAGCATGCAGTTTTTCACTATTAAGAATGATGCTAGCTACGAGGGTTTTGTAGACGGGTCATTATGGAGTTGAGTTAGTTTCTCTGTTGCTAACCTGCTGAGAATCTTTGTCATGAATGAGTGTCGGATTTTGTCAAATGATTTTGGTTTGTCAATGGATGTAATGATAGGATTTTTCTTCTTTAGTCTGTTAATGTGGTGGCTACACTGATTGGTTTTCAAAGGTGGAACCAGCCTTGTGTAGCTAGAACAAATCTCCCTCGGTCGTGGTATATAATTTCTCTGTCTCTCTCTGTCTTCGTCTGGTTTTGGTGCTGGTCATTCCAACTTCATAACGTCAGTTGGAAAGAGTAGCTTCTTCCATTTTGTGGAATAGATTATGTAGATTTGGTGTTAATTCTTCTTTAGATATTTAGTCTAATTCTCCAGTGAAGCCCCCGGGGTCTAGAGTTCTTTTTTTGGGGGGGGGAGGCAGAGCTTTATGCTATAATTTCAGTGCCTTACATGGTTATAAGACTATTTAGGTTCTGTATTTCAACTTGGTTGGATTTTGGAATTTGTGGTATTTCAAGGCATTGGTTTATTTCTTTTAAACTGTAGAATATAAGTGTAGATTTGTCCATATCATCCTCTTCTTACCTTTTCAAATGCATAATCTGTGGTGATATTCCTTATTTCATTCCTGACAATGATGACATATTTCTGCTCTTTTGGTTTTGGTCAGTCTTGCTAGAGGTTTACCAGTTTATTGATTTTTTAAAAAACAGCTTCTTATTTCATTGTTTTTTTCCTATATTGTATTTTTAATTTCATTAATTTCTGCTTTTGTCTTTAGTATATCTTTACTTTTGCTAACTTAGCTTTCTTTCATTCTCAGTTTATTGAGGTAGGAACCAAGATTATTAATTTGTTTTTTTTTCCTAATAGAACCACATATTGCTATAAATTTCCCCTCAGCATTGCTTTATGTACGTGATGTATACTTTTTTATATTGTATTCTTATTTTCAAACTGTTCTATGTGTTTTCATTTCCTTTGAGACTTGGCTCTTAGCCCATGTATTATTTAAAACTGTTTTGCTTAGTTTCTACTTATTTATGCAAATGTGTAGGTAGTGAATTCTTGAGTGTGTTCTAATTAAAAGAGGCAAACAATGCAAAACAAAGCAGGTGCTGTAATTTCTCCCAGGTCACACTGCTCCCAGGGAATCATACTCCTCTCAGTGCCTTCTGCAAATATGTATGTAATATCAATGTACACTTAATGTGTTTAAACACAGATGGGTTACACTATATATTTCTTTCCAAGGTCTGCTTTTTTTTTTTTTAATACATGACATTGTGTCTTAGAAACCATACCAAATCACATCCTGACTACCACTTTCTTTTAATGACAACATCAGTGTTTCCTAGTATGTATTTAATGGGACTTGAGTGCATTCTACGAATGGGTAGACCTTTAGATCATTGGAAAATTTTTAAATTGCAAGTTGGAAAACCACACTGAGATACCACCTTACACCAGTTAGAATGGCCAAAATTAGCAAGACGGGAAACAACGTGTGTTGGAGAGGATGTGGAGAAAGGGGAACTCTCTTACACTGTTGGTGGGAATGCAAGTTGGTGCAGCCACTTTGGAGAACAGTATGGAGATTCCTCAAGAAGTTAAAAATAGAGCTTCCCTATGACCCTGCAATTGTGATCCTGGGTATTTACCGCAAAGATACAGATGTGGTGAAAAGAAGGGCCATCTGTACCCCAATGTTCATAGCAGCAATGGCCACGGTCGCCCAACTGTGGAAAGAACCAAGATGCCCTTCAATGGACAAATGGATAAGGAAGATGTGGCCCATATACACTATGGAGTATTATGCCTCCATCAGAAAGGATGAATACCCGACTTTTGTAGCAACATGGACGGGACTGGAAGAGATGATGCTGAGTGAAATAAGTCAAGCAGAGAGAGTCAATTATCCTATGGTTTCACTTATTTGTGGAGCATAACAAATAACACGGAGGACATGGGGAGATGGAGAGGAGAAGGGAGTTGAGGGAAATTGGAGGGGGAGGTGAACCATGAGAGACTATGGACTCTGAAAAACAATCTGAGGGTTCTTAAGGGGTGGGGGGTGGGAGGTTGGGGGAGGCAGGTGGTGGGTATTGTGGAGGGCATGCATTGCATGGAGCACTGGGTGTGGTGTAAAACTATGAACTCTGTTACGCTGAAAAGAAATTAAAAAAAATTGCAAGTTGGGCTTTGGTGAACATACTAGAATACCGGAGGTTCGTCATAAATGTGCCTTCAACATATTTTATTGTAGCTCTCTACCATCAGCCAAAGGAGGGGAGGGCAACAATGGAGAAACAGAAGAACCTGGGGAAATCCTGGTTACCAGTCCCACTTGCTAAAGGCATGCACTTATTCAAACACGGAGATGGTGTCAACAAGCTCCTCCTGCGTTTGGGAGTCCGAGGGTGTGTCACAAAGCTGGGTCATCTCACCCCAATGCATGTAGGTTGAAGGAGGAGCCTGGACACCTGCAACACACAAGGCCAATATAAATGGAATGTTTGGAGAAAAGCTTGGGATGATAATCCCAGTTCTCATGCCCCAGGGTGACGTGCGGCTCCTGGCCACACCTTAGAAGGGGTTGCAACAGTGACACCCACGTTGTATCGTGATAATGTTCGCAATGATGTGGGGTGGGCCCCTCAGCTGGAGAGCTAAAGTCTAAAGCTTCACCAGGAACTTCCACACACCAAGACTTTGAGCTTCAGTCTGCTGAGCGAGCCCTCTGCCAGGGGTCAAGGAGAGATGTCCCAGGCTTCTTTCTCCTCAGTGTGAGTTAGTGTTGAAGGACAGTTCATACTTCATGATAGCATAGCCCTAAACAAATGAGCTTAGAGAAACATGGGGCTCGGTATTTAGGGCTACCTCTTCCTGATGAAGATAGAGCAACGATCATTGGTTATCCCCAATAGTCTTTAGAAGTCAATTTTTCTCTGTATGGTATTTTTGCTCAACACACTGAATCTGGACACAAACTCATTATACAATGAAATAGTCCTTTTGTTCAAATGTATCTATATGCATGTGTGAATATTCTTTGAGATATATTTCCAAAAGTAGAGTGGTTGGGACTCAAGTTTTGTATACCTACATATATCAGATTTAATACATATGTAAAAAAAAGTTTGTTAATAAACAGTTTTATATGTAAAATGTGTGTATGTGTTCATTTACCATATATTATACACACACACACACACATATATATATATATATATATAGAGAGAGAGAGAGACAAGTAGCATCTTAAAAAATGTTGCCATTGTAATCCTCACCCACAATATATGAGAATGTTATTTATCAAGACTCTCACCATTTTTGGAAAATAGTGCAATATCTTGCCATTCTAATGGGCCAAAATTAACTAATTTCTGTTTTAAAATTTATTCTCTTATAAGTTATCCTTGCATGTGTTTAGTTGGCATTTATATTCTTCAATAAATGTTCTGCTCACAGAGTTTGTGTTTCTGTTGAGATTTTGTCATATTTGTGAAGACTTAAAAGATTTTTAAAAATAAAAGTAAGGATAATTTAAGGTAGGGATCCAGTTGTGTTTTTCTTAGGCAGCAGGGCATTTAGTTCCTCTAGCATCATTTATTAAACCATTCATCTGCCTCCCTCACTGATTTCGGTATCAATTAAAAGATAAACTAAATACATGTCCGCACACTCCGTTCTGGAACCGTGATGTATTTGTCTGCAGCCAATAACTACTGCTTCAAGTATAATTGCTTCTTAGTATATTTGTCTGTTGGAAAAGCAAATTTACTTGCCTCATTATTTTCTTTGATAAGATTTTCTTAAATATGTGTGCGTTTCTTTTTCCACCTAACTTCTAACCAGTTTTTAAGGGCCATGAAAATGGTCTGTTGGGATTTTTATTGGAATGGCCTTACCTTAATATATCAGTTTGAGGAAAGCTCTGAATTTCCAAAACAAGTGTATGATGTGTTTCTACATTGATTTAAATCCTATGATGGGTCTTTCAGTGTAGTTTTGTCATTTCTCCAGACGGTCTTTAAAACAAGTTAATTCCTAGGTACTTTAGGCTCATTGTTGTTATTTTAAGTATGAACCATTTGTCCCATGGCCCATTTTTCTAATTTGTTACTCTTGAGTTACAGAAAAGCTATAGAATATCTCGTATTTCATGTATATCTGGCCACCTTATGGAATTGGTTCTTTCTCAGTTACTTATCATAGGACGTTGTATTCTCTGTAAATAATGGCAGTTATGTACCATATCATATCATATCATACCATATCATATCATATCTCTATTCAATATTGACCCTCATACTTGCGTTGTATGCTGATTATTGGCTGAGTTAGGGTCATCCTTTAACTAAAAGATTCCTTTTGTTATGTTATGTCATGTCCTGTCATATCGTATCATATGCTATCATATTAATTATATTATATTCCTTTTTATTAGGAATGCTTTTCATCCTTTCCTGCTCACACTTGTAGGCATCTGGTATAATCATTTTTGAGATTTAGGAAATTTCCATTGCTGTTTTCATTCCCTCCAGTGATTTTCATAATCACTCATTCTTTTGTCTCCAGCATTGAAGCTCAGGTGACAAGCCTCTTTCCCCAGACTTAGACATGTGCAGTTTACATAGGTCATTACCTGCTGAATCCTTAGATGCATTAAAACCTCAAAGACGGAGCCCAGTATCTTCCTTCCAAAAGTGTCTTCCCATCACACTGTGCACCTGTGATGGCGGTATTGCCCTCTAACTATGACCCTTGCCTGTTTCTGGGAACGGCCCTTGACATTTCACTCATTCAAGAAGAGAAAAAGGCATACTGTGAACAGGTAAACATATACATACATTCGTGCATGTATGTGTGTACATGTGTACACGTGTGTGTGTGTGCTGATGTGTGGAGAAAGAAAGGACACGCATCAAATTTATGATGCTAATTTCTCTCCCTAGGGAGAGAAATCAGATGGCAGACAAAACCAAAAACATTTCATTTTTTTCTGAAGATTTTGTCTATTTATTTGTCAGAGAGAGTGAGAGAACACAAACAGGGGGAGAGGCATAGGGAGAAGCAAGTTCCCCACTGAGCAGGGAGTCGGATGCTGGACTCTATCCCAGGACACTGGGATCATGACCTGAGCTGAAGGCAGACACTGACTGGGCCACCCAGGTGGCCCTTAAAAAGCATTTTTTTTTTCCGTACTCCCATGCATCGTGTTATTGGTTTCTGAGCAAGTAAGTATCAAGTCTAAATTTTTCCAACTTTTTTAAAAAAATTTTTTATTTTATATAAACATATAAAGTATTTTTATCCCCAGGGGTACATATCTGTGAATCGTCAGGTTTACACACTTCACAGCACTAACCATAGCACATACCCTCCCCAATGTCCATTACACCACCCCCCTTTCCCGACCCCCTCCCCCCAGCAACCCTCAGTTTGTTTTGTGAGATTAAGAGTCACTTATGGTTTGTCTCCCTCCCGATCCCATCTTGTTTCTTTTCTTCTTTTCCTACCCCTCCAACCCCCCATGTTGCATCTCCACTTCCTCATATGAGGGATATCATATGATAGTTGTCTTTCTCCGATTGACTTATTTCACTAAGCATGATACCCTCTAGTTCTATCCACGTCGTTGCGAATGGCAAGATTTCATTTCTTTTGATGGCTGCATAGTATTCCATTGTGTATATATACCACATCTTCTTTATCCATTCATCTGTTGATGGACATCTAGGTTCTTTCCATAGTTTGGCTATTGTAGACATTGCTGCTATAAACATTCGGGTGCACGTGCCCCTTCTGATCACTATGTTTGTATCTTTAGGGTAAATACCCAGTAGTGCAATTGCTGGGTCATAGGGTAGTTCTATTTTCAACTTTTTGAGGAACCTCCATGCTGTTTTCCAGAGCGGTTGCACCAGCTTGCATTCCCACCAGCAGTGTAAGAGGGTTCCCCTTTCTCCACATCCTTGCCAGCATCTGTCATTTCCTGACTTGTTAATTTTAGCCATTCTGACTGGTGTGAGATGATATCTCATTGTGGTTTTGATTTGTATTTCCCTGATGCCGAGTGATGTGGAGCACTTTTTCATGTGTCTGTTGGCCATCTGGATGTCTTCTTTGCAGAAATGTCTGTTCATGTCCTCTGCCCATTTCTTGATTGGGTTATTTGTTCTTTGGGTGTTGAGTTTGATAAGTTCTTTAAAGATTTTGGACAAGGCAAGGGAAGCAAGGGCAAAAATGAACTATTGGGATTTCATCAAGATCAAAAGCTTTTGCACAGCAAAGGAAAGAGTTAACAAAACCAAAGGACAACTGACAGAATGGGAGAAGATACTTAAAAAGCATTTTATAGTGTATTTATTATAACACATTCTCTTAATAAAACAACAAATGAAGACAAATCAATAAAATGAAAAAGAACCATCTAAGGCAAATAATTCTAGGTGGTAAGCAAAAGGATGATTTTTACAATAGACTCTGTACTTTCATCTATATTAAGATGTTTCTAAGGAAACGTTCCAAATCAAAGAGCACTGGGAAGTGGGAATAAAAAATGTGAATATTAATAAGAAATGGGCCTGCAGAGTATAAAGCAGGACTGTGAACCAGGGAGCTGACATCATTAAAATGTAAATATACAGCCTGGCCTCACTTTTATAAGGTTCTCTGTAACTTTGCTGCCCCTCCTGGAATTCTTGGTCCTACATTTCTTTAAAGGATGCTTCCCTGCCAACCTCAGGCTTCTACAAAACATGCAAATTCTGGTGAAAGGATTCCCTCCAGCTGTTCCCAGAGCTTCCCTGTCACTCTTCACCTACACACGTCACCTAAGAGGCAGCATCTCATTCCATGAGTCCCTATTATGCGCAGAGTCCGTTACAAAATTTCCTGATCACATTTAGTGCTGAGAGAAATGTATGTAGAAGCAAGTATATGGCACACTGTGGCTCTCCCCTCCACTCTGCAGTTTTAAAATATTTACAGACTGAAGGGGGTGCTCAGTCCTTAAGCATCTGCCTTCAGCTCAGGTCATGATCCTGGGGTCCTGGGACCTAGCTCTCTCCCTTTCTCTGTCAAATAAACAAATAAATCTTTTTTTAAAAGAGAGCTGGAAATTTATATCCACAGAAAAGCATACGCACAGATGCTTTTAGCATCTTTATTCATAACTGCCAAAACTTGAAAGCAGCCAGGATGTCCTTCAGTAGCTGAAGAGGTAAATAAACTTTGTCCCATGCAGACAATGAAATATTATTCAGCACTAGAAAGGAATAAGCCATTGAAAGACATGAAGAAAACCTAAATGCATATTACTAAGTAAACAAACCCAATCTAAAAAGCCTACATACTGTATGAGTCCAAGTATATGACATTCTGGAAATGGCATAACTATGGAATCAGTAAGAAAAGGCACTGGTTGCCAAGGATCGGAAGGAGGGACAAATAGGACCCAGTGAATTTTTAAGGTCATAAAACTCCTCTGTATAATACTATAATAATGGGGACATGACCTTATAAATTTGTCCAAACTCATAGAATATGCAACATCAAGAGGGAAGCTAATGCAAACTATTGATTTTGTGTCCATGTAGGTTCAACAATGGTAACAGATGGACCACTCTGTCAGCCCACTGACGGCTGCCCTCTGGACACATCAGCAAGTCCAGCCACTTTCAGTAGAACCGCCACCCTCCCAACTCACCAGCCCTACGCCTGACCACAGTGAGCCCAGCGGACAACAGGGGACTTCCCCGTTGCCCCAGAGCTCCATGGGTAGTAATAAAAATGTGTTGCTTTTAACCTTGTGAGTTACAGGATGGTTTGTTGTAGAGCAAAACGTGATCAATAAGACATCTGAGATGTTGGGGAGGATCAATAATGTCAACTCCGTATTTCAATACTTGTTCTTGACCCGATCGCCCAGCCAGTGGGGGACAAGCACAGTGTCTGCAGAGACTTCATTCTCTAACCTTGAGATGGTTAGATTTCTGTAGCTTAGCCTCCATGTACTTTCACCAGGATGGGATTTTTCTAACCTGAGGAATCGTGATGAATTACAAGTCTGGGCTCAAAGTTCAGAGCATAAGCGAGTCTATATCTTTATAGACAAGTAACCCAAGTGTCTGCCCAGGTGTCTCCTTTGTCACCCTGGCCCCACTCTGCTTTCTTTATCTTTACAGCATTGGGAGGATAATTTTTCCTCCACCAACTGATGCCTAATGATCAGGGGCACACGGGTGAGTGGACAATAAGTGGTTTAGCAGGTGGAGGGGCCATGTCTATTCGTGTAAGTGTGGGGGCTCAGGGAAGAGGTGTCTTTGAATGGCTACTGCTAATACCCCAGCTTAATAAAAACTGGGAGGTCTGGGGACTCAGTGGGAAAGTATGGAGGGTTCTGATAAATCCTGTTTACACCATTTTCTTGGAATATGATGATGTCAAAGGTCAGTCCCTTCCCTGTCTGGAAAGTCCCTCAGAGGGGGTTCTTTGGCATCTGAATTCTCTAGAGGCCCTGCTCTGGTAGATAAGGGAAGTTTAGAGAAGACTTCTTTCTGTGTCTGCTGTAAAGATTGTTGGTCCCCTCAAGAACGTGTTTTGGATTTCACTGTGTGTCCCACCATCACACACACACACACACACCCCAGCAAAAGATTCTCTGAAAAGACCCAACCCTCAGGACCTCAGAATGAGACCTTATTTGGAAATAGAGTTGGTGCAGGTGTCGCTAGTGAAGATGAGGTCATGTTGAGTAGCGTGGACCCCACATCCAATGCAGATAGAGTCCTTGTGAAGAAACGGTCATGCGAGAACACAGAGCCACGGGGGAAGGCCGCGTGGTAACGAGGTAGTGATTGAAGTTATGGAACAGGCAGGGACGCCAAAGGCTGTCCACAAACTACTGTAGCTGCAATATACAAGGAAGGAGGCCCTTTCAGAGGGTGTAGACATTGACAATGCCTTGAGTTTAGACCTCGAGCCTCCAGAAGTGTAAGAGAATAAGTTTCTGTTTTAATGCACTGAGTCTCGTGGTACTTTGTTATGGAAGCTCTTGGAAGCCAAGTGATGGCACATATTGCTGCCTGAGCTTGTGTCCGGGGTGTGTCTGCCAGCTCTCTCCATGACTGGAATGTAAGTTCTGATTGAGGGTGTGGGCACCACATGCAAGGGTCTGGTTTCACTGCCATGATAGCAAGCACCTGGCGGCTCAGCTGGTTAAACACTCAGCTCTTGGTTTCATCTCAGGTCATGATCTCAGGGTCATGGGATTGAGTCCCAAGTCGGGCTTCACGATCAGCAGGGAGTCTGCTTGAGATTCCCTCTCTCCCTCTGCCATCCTCCTACCTATGCATGCTCTTACATGCGCTCTCTCTCTCTCTCTCTCTCAAGTAAATAAACCTTTAAAAACATAATGGCCAGCATAATGGAGCATTTACTATGTGATAGGCTCTAGCTCTAAGGGCATTATGGGTATTAAATTATTAATCAACAGAATAACCCCATGGTAAAAGTACCATCTTTATTCCCATTTTTGGGATGCAGAAACTTAGACAGAGAACTTAAGGAACTTTCTCAGAATCACATAGCCAGTGAAAAGGCAAAGCTTTTTTGGAACCAGTAAATAAAGATTCCAAAGCTTTTGTATCTGAAGGGCTTGATTCTGTGACACCCTGTCCCTGGCCCCCAACCCTCTTTGTCCCCACTGTTGCTGTCCTGTTCCCATCATCTGAATCTGCCTCATTTTAGTGTTTCTTCATTATTCAGCAGCTCTCCTCATCTCCATCTCATTACAGGCTAGAGGGGGACCCATCTCCTAGGAGACGGGAGGTGGTTCTGCACAGTTTCACTAACACTTTCTACGCTGCAGACCCTTCTCTCAATCACAGGGTTGAATTCTGGGGCACCAGTACGTCCCTGAAACTGGACATTTATCTTCAGAACATGCCAGGCCTCCTTATACCTACCCTTAAAACCTCCAAAATAATAACTTCATTAGAATAATACCTGAGTATTATCATTCCCCCAGATTAATGTATATATTAAATTAGACATGATTCACATCTGCAGAAGATAATTTTATAGTTATTGACCCAGGTGACTCTCAGTTCTAGAATTTCAAGACCCCTCCCCTCACCAAAAAAAGGAAGAAAGAATATTATAATCAATTAATTCTTATCTTGAGATAATTTTAGACTTACAGATCAGTTATAAAAATAGTGGAGATTGGCCACAGCCCAGTGTGATGATCAGCAAGTTCTCTCCTCCAAAAGCAAATGTAAGGTGAAAAAAAAAAATCCTCACAAACTGCCATTTTGGTGTTCTAGAAATTGACAAAGTGCTTGATTTTTTTGTAAGAATGGGGGTAATCCATGGCATTTTGGCCTGAAGATGCTCTGATTTCTCAAATCCAGATCATGAGGTTCTGCTAGGACAGGACTGTCCATAAGGGTCAACAGCTTCTCTGCCATGTGAGATGAAGAACTGAGTGCCAACTGGTTTCCCGCCGAGGCTGTGGTTGAAGTCATAGTTGGGAAACACATGTTTCTGGTTCAGATTGCATATTTATGCCTTGGAGACCAGGGGCCCCAAGGTAGTCACACACTCCTGGCTGACCCTGGGGCTACACACATGCACATGGGAGATCCCATGGGGTCTCCTGAAAAGTAAAAGCCTAGTCACCTTGAAAATGGCCTGAATTTTGCATGTGTTCCCTGTCCACACTCCCAGGAGGTGCATATTATGTCAACGCAGGAAAGTTACTAAACAAATAGACAGTATCAGAAATGACCTTCAAGAAAATCCAGAGCTGGTACAAGACGTTGTCTAAAATGTCTGCTTTTCAACAAAAAGTTACAAGACACAAAAAGAAATTGAGATGTTCAACCAAGATGGTGGTGGTGGTGGTGGACAGTCAGCGGAACTGAACGACAACCCATTGTTGGAGCCAGAAAGCAAAGATTTTGAAGTAGTTATTATAAATATATTCGCGGAGTAAAGGAAATCAACTTTACAGAATTAAAGGAAAGTGTAACAACAATGAATCAACAAAACAGAGATCTCATGAAGCTAAAGTAATTATTAAAAAGAACTACATAGAAGTTCTGGAGTCAAAGAATATGATACCCTGAAATGAAAAATTCATTGGAGGCGCTCAGGATAGAAGATCTGAGATAACAGAAGAAATGATGGAAGAAAACAGAAGAAATGAGGAAGTAGAGTCAGATTAGTTGAAAGTATTCAATATGAAAATCAGAGAGGAAAAAGAGAGATTGGAAAATAATGAACATTGTGTCAATGACCTTGAGGAGAATGTCAGCTATACCAACTTAAGTGTACTGAGAGTCCCAGAGGCAGAGAGAAAAGGTAAAAATAAAATAAATAAAATGAAATGAAATGAAATAGCATTTGAAGACACAATGACTGACCACTTCTCAGTTTTGATGAAAGCATTAATCTGCATTTATGCGACTCTGAGCAAACCTCAGTGGGAAGGTGCACATTTCCATTGCCCCATTTTTATGAAATAGCTATAAAAAGCAAATTACAGATGCGGAAAGCAGACCGATGGTTACTTAGATTGGGGGTGGGAGCAGAGATGGACTGAAATGGGTGTGGGGAAGATTTTAGACACTGCCATGTCTAAAACCGGATTGCGATGTTGATTGTACAACCCAGAATGAGGGGAATCGTTGAGGTGAACACGCGTGGTTGATCTTGGGGTATGTGTATTGTTTATATACATACTTTTTATTTTTGTGTATTATGTTAGCTCTCTTAACAAGAAAACCAAAACCTTTTTGCTACAGAGACATTCCCCCCCCCGAGCTAGCCAATTCTTAGAGGCACCGAAGGGCCCAGCACTTTGTACCCCTGAAGGCAATGATCTTCTGTCTCAATCTTCCTAGGGCCAGGCGCCAGGCAGTTAGGGACACCCCTATGGCTTAGACTCACCAGAGTTATTCAGACTAACTAGTCCTAAACCATTCACCCTGCCCCATCTTGTGTTTCCCATGGGAATAAAAGCATAAAAGCATGGTCTGGGCTCTCCTTTCAGTCCTGCCCCCTTGGCCTCCTGACGGACGGAGGCTGGGTGCCTCCCCCGTAGCCCCATGTGCCTTGCCTCCTGTCCCTAGGACCTGGGGGTATCATCACCTGGGTTTTTCTGAGTCTGTCCTATGTCTCCCCTCATGGCAGCATCTGTGTTCCCATTCCATAAAAGAGCACAGAAGGGGATGCACACTGTTTAAATTTCAAAACAACATTAACATAAAACCCACATATTACAAGCAAAACTAAGACACATTATAGCTCTCCAGACCCACTTAGAGAAATTTCCTCATCAGAACCTCCTACTCCATATGATCTAATACTGTGGAAAGAATTCTGGACATGGACTCCTAACTCGTGAACTAAAACACTTGTTCTAGCATTTACTCTTTACATAAGATCGGCTAACTCACTTCACCTCTCTGAATCAGTTTCCCTTTCTTCCAATGAAAATTAAGTAAAATTATGCATCGAGCATCCAAAACAGCGCCTGACCCAGGGCTCACTACGAGTACTCTTTCTCTGTTACGCCCGAGCTTATCTTTGGAAGGCACCTAGTACGGAAATGAAAGGGCGGGGGTCAGTGCGGGCCCCTGCACCCTGCTCACCCATCCGGAGCAGGTACAGGCGTCCCCCTCTTCTCTCGAGCTTCTTCCTGTCTTCGTCTTGCACTCTGCTCCGTGTGTTGAATACACGCATTACACCTGCCATCTGGTGAGAGGTCAGTGCCTGTGTGATTACCTAGGCTGACTGGAAATGCCCAGAAAGGAAGGGATTTCACGGATGAGATGCTCAAGGACCCGGAGACTGAAAGCAGCATCCACTCACGGAACCTGTAGAAAAGCTAGTCAGAAGTCATCCATCCTTTCTGGGTAAAGATTGAGCAACACTTCAGTCCAGGCACCTGGCATTACATGATTTGTTTTTCAAAACTACTCAGTGGGGTGCCTTGTGGCTCAGTAGTTAGGCGTCTGCCTTCAGCTCAGGTCATGATCCCAGGGTCCTGGGATCGAGCCCCACACTGGGTTCCCTGCTCAGTGGGAAGCCTATTTCTCCCTCTCCCAATTCTCCTACTTATGTTCCTATTCTTGCTGTGTCTTTCTCTGTCAAATAAGTGAATAAAATCTTTAAAAAAAAAAACCAATTACTCTGTGAGAGAATTATTTTCCCCATTTCCCCAACTCATAGTCTATTCATGATGACCTAGTTGGGAGGGGTCGAAGCCAAGATTTGACCCCCAAATTCTCTGACGTGGAGATCCCGTCCCACCATCGCATGCCTCCATTAGTCCATGAGTGTGGAATTCCCTTTCTGTGTGACATCCACAGCTGCCTTTCCTGAGGCCACTGCACAAACTCCCTGAGGTCATCCAGGCTAGTTTCCCTCGTCCCACACGAGATCGGTCATCAGAACGCAGGCCAAAGTCCAGCCAACACAGGCAGCAGTGAGCGTGGGCATGAACTTGGAGGTTCCAGGGTGAGGTCCTCTCGGGGCAGAGGTGGGGTGCCCGGAGGCTCCCTTTGCCACTTTCCTGTATTGTGAATCATCTCCTTTTGGGTCCAAACCTGACGGGAATGGGAGCTCGTAGAAGCCCCGGGTGACACGTCTCACCTCTGCTCCTGGGTTCTATTCTTGCTTCTTCTGCTGTAGTTCAGCGTTTGGTCCCCTCTGGCGGGGGCTGTGTCTCTGGACCCTTCAGTTAGGTCTCTCTCTCCTGACTCATGAAGCACAAGCTTAAAAGACCTCCCGAGGCATTAGCCGTTGCTTTAAAATGCTCTGTTCTCAGCTGTTTTCCACAAAGATGCCATAAAACCTAGTTCCAGCCTGCTCCTTGGTCTTTCTCTGCATGGCCACTCACCATCCCTACACACACACACACACACACACACACCCCTCCAGCCCCTTCCTCTCTGCCAGTCCCACTGCCTCTCACTACATCCTTGCCTGCCCTTTGAGAACGGGTTTCTCTGGGAGGCTCTTGCCCCATGAAGGCTGGCCTCCACTCTTCATCGTCCCCAGTGGTCTCGTCTTCCTTAGAATTCATAAGCTTCTCGTCTATTCAGATGCAGAGAAATCTGCTTTTTGAGAGCAGCTGGTGTGTTGTGGCTTATTGTGTTGTTATTTGAGTGTTGAGTCAAATGTGTGCATGTGCACCAGCGTCTTGCTGTCTGCGACACAAAGGTCTCGGAAGAAGGACCGTGTTTTCCGTCCTGCCCGTCGCCCACGGTGGGCCACGCATGCGAGAGTAAGGAGAGGTAAGGAGAGGGAGAGACAGTGTCTAGTTCTCTGCCCCACCCGCGGATCTGTTTGCTTTAGGACTGGAGTTTCATATTCTAGCGGAGAAGCTCTTCCGCCCACAAAACTGGAATTGGCACCCACCCACGACAGAGGGAAGGACATCTGCCACTCCCTCTGGGAGCTTCACTCCCAGGGGCGTTGGTGTGAGGTAAGCTGGTCACTCTGCCTGGCCTCCCCAGCCCCGTCTGCCCGGGCTGGGCTTGGGCTGCTCTGGCTGAGTGTGACCGGCTCGCCTGGCGGGACCTGACCTCCATCTGTGTCATAGAAGGGCCGATGCAGGTGGAAAACAGGAAGAATCTCAACTTTTTTGTTGTTGTTGTTGGCTCCGAAGTGAGTTCTCCAGCTCAACTTTATCGGCGATGAGGCAGATATTTTAATGCTTGACATTCGCACGTTTGTTCACTTGTCAGAACCTGGGGGGAGGAGTGAGTGAGGAACCACGACACACGTGCTCGAACTTTCCAAGCGTCTTGGGCGCCGCAGGACAAGTAGACGTTGTCTCGAAAACTCTTGCCGGCGTGTTCGGCCTTCACAGTGGGGGATTCTGTCTGTGTCCGCTCTCACCTGAAGACCGATTTTTGGACTCGGAACAGGAAAGAGCAATTTTCCATTCTAACCTATCACAGACCCAGCCTTTCCATTTTATATCCGAGCTAATCACAAAGTGGCATTGCTAATGACACAGACGCAGCGTCTCGCGTGCACACAGTTCCGTTCCCTCGGAGGTCAGGCTCAGGAGGAGCCAGCCTTTGTCAGGCTCATGGCCAAGCCGAGACGCCGTCCGCTGTAGACCAGAGAAATGTCCCTTCAAACAGCTCGCTTTCCAGCCCCCTGACGCACAGGCCGTGGGGTTTGCGAAGTCCCTCTGGACTGCAGGATGGCCCATGAACTCAGAAGTCAGCTTCGGGAGCAGACCTGGCTCTCTCCCTTCTGCAAGCGAGGCCACGGCCGCTTCTGATGGATGTCTTGGGTGCGGACCGGCACGTTCTTCACTTCTGAGTCCGCACCACTACATTCACTGAAACGGTATCTGTTTCAGGACACCCCAGATCTAGCAATTGTGTATCCCTGGAGTTGAGTCCAAGATATGCTACTTACTACCTGGGAGGACTTGGACCAACTGTAATCTCCCTGTGCCTCAACAGTTCCATCTGGAGAATGGGAATAATAAAAGAATGCTTTCACATATGGTTTGGAGAATGAGAAACCATCATACGTTGCCCGCCTCACACGTTAGATAATGGTTGCATTGCCTGCTGCTTTTGCTGCTTTTCTCTCCTTCTTCCTCTCCTCCTCCTCCTCCTTCTGCTCTTCCTCCTTCTCCTCCTCCTTCTCGTTCTTCTTCTCCTTCTTCTTCTTCTTCTTCTTCTTCTTCTTCTTCTTCTTCTTCTTCTTCTTCTTCATATGAAATATTTGACAAATCTCTAGATGCACACTCCCCAAATATTCCCTGACATTCCTCATTCGCCAGCTTGTCAACATAAAACTACTCCCTAACTCTTAATTCCTAGAGTCATAACAGCGACGAATTCATCAGTGCACAGCCTTGTGAACATTACCCCATTGCTCTGAGTAGCATTCTTACCCTTGATTTACAGTCGCTCTTAATAACTCAGCCTCGTAACAACCATTTTCCTTTACCATCAGCTTCACTGTGTTACTAGCTGTATGACAGAGGGATCCACAACGATCAAGAAGGAAAAAATAAGCAGGAGGAGAGCAAGAACAGCATGGTCTTGCATCTCAGGATGGGCTTAAATATCACTGCTCTCAGGCTGTGTAGGTTTGGACTGGTTTCGGTAAAATCATCTTAAGGAAGGTAGTAGCAGAATTCTTGCAAATCTGCAGGGCCCTTGAGCCTTTCTGAGAAATAAGTAAAAGCCAACATCGAAATGGTGACATGAGACATCCTGTTTCCTATTTTGCTGGGACTGTTTCTATGATCTGCCTAGTAACACGAAGCTGTCCGCGTGCTTCTTTAGAAGATCTCTTTCTGCCGCCCAGTGAATAAGGGTTTGTCACGAAGGGATGCGGGATTTTGCCAAATGGTGTTCATGTCTTTATAGAAACTTCACGTGGCTTCTTTTGAACGCTGCATGGAGTTGGGGCTGAGGGGACTTAGAGGGACGATGACACAGTTGTCCGTAGCCTCGGCCCTCCCAGATTCGGACCTGCCCGAACTGTCTCCCCGCCCCCCGCCACTTTCCCTTAGAGACCATACAATTCCGGCTGCTGACGTCACCTAGCCAACCCCACTGCTGGCCCCTCTCTCTCCTCAGGGGACCCCTCCCCAACCTTCCTCTCCCCTTTCTTGCATCGTGGACTTTAACCGCATTAACCAGCTTCTGTTAACATGAACTGTACCATCCTTTCTGTCTTCGAGTTAACTTGGACATCAGGCTTGGTTAGAAAATACCACTTTCACGTAGATTTGCAAGTTTAGTCCTACAGTCATCAAAAAATCTCACTGTTTGATCATTTTGCTACACCATAAATCACCTTTATTATTCCTGAAGTTTTTTTCTTTCATTTTCAAATGGCTTGCCAAAGGTCTCCTCTTTGTAATTGACTATTTCAAAAAAAATAAGCTTTATATTTTAAAATAGAATTATCCTCATTTTCTCTACTATTTCATTACTGTGGGCCTTCATCTGCATTAAGCATTTGTTCTTTTTCTGTTTATTTTATTTTCCTGATTTCTTGTCACTGGCCTCATCTGGTGCAACAGGGCCACGGGACTCCAGGTGTCCCCTCCGCAGCAGGCCCTCGCCTCCCTGGCCCTGGTGCAGGGGCCACCTGCCAGTGTCCTCTCTCTAGCCCTATGGCCCTATCGCACCCGACGAGGCCAGTGGGAGAAAAATCAGAGTCTGGAAACCATTTCTGGCCAGAAAAAGGAAATAATGAAGTTTAGATAGGAAAGGGATACATCAGATAGCCGCGTATATGTCCCCAAAGGAAGAATTTGTGGAGTGACAAATAGGTCTGTAAAAACTGCCCAGGACTCATCACAGAGACGGATTATAAACAACAGGAGTCAGCAGGTGTAGGGGATAGAGCGAAAAGTGCAACACCACTCCAGCTGGGAAGAAGCGATATCTCAAGCAAAAATATCAGAAAAGGTTCCAGAACTAAGGAAAGACAAGTCCTGTCCGCTTGGAAAAGCCTATACCCTCTGCCTGGATTTTAGTGGTAATTTTGATTTTCCAACCAGCATCTCTGTTGGCATATGCAACCTCAAGGTTCTTTTAATTCCTCATGACAGTGTAAAACTAAAAAGGGGAACAAGTTCAGTCAGTGTTTACTGCCTCTGAAGGCAATGTTTGATGTTCAGCCTCTTGTAGATCAGTGGGGGCGCGGGCGAGGCGGGAGCCGGACCGGGCTCACCTCTCGCCAGCTGGAGTGTTCCTCTTACTGCCCGATTTAGAGCGGCAGCAGGTGCCTTTGTTGAGAATTGCATGTGCATTTCAGGGAGATATTTATAGTGTTCGCAAGTTAGGGCAGAAGCTCCGTGCTACATCGTGATAGTGTAGGGGCCAAGGTTTTCTCAGGCTTCAGTATTTGGGGCACGTTTCAATTTAGAACACCGAGAACTGATTTTTATCCACTTGCGCTTAAATGTGTCCCTAATTGACAAATATCTGTCAGTGACTATGACGGTTTAATCACATATGGCTTTCACACCTTCGTCAAAGAATGATTTGTATTTCCCCACTACAGGTTAAAAACTAGGGGCACCTGGGGGGAGTCAGGTCATGATCCTGGGGTCCTGGGATCGAGCCCTGCACCGGGCTCCCTGCTCAGCTGGGAGCCTGCTTCTCCCTCTCCCTCTGCCGCTCCCCCTGCTTGTGCTCTCTTGCTCTCTCTCAAATAAATGAATAGATAAATCTTAAAAAAAAAAAGAGAGAGAAACCCTAAATCACAAACATGTGAAGGCATACAGCTATAGCTCAGGATAATTGTTAGAGTTTCTGATCAATGCAGCTGTATTATCAATTATTACTAAAATAAATGCTTTTAGCCAGTGGTTCCCAGACCTGGTGGAGGTCAGCTTTCACTCAGGGCTCTGTCCCCACTTCAGACTGTCTGCACCGGAACCTCCGAGTGGTGGGAACCAGGAGTTTTTACTGTGAATGAGGTCTGGATGATCAGTGATGGTCAAGGTCAGCCTTGGTGTATACGGGCTGGCGCTTAAAAAGACCCACAGTCAGGACACACAGCAAACTAGTTAACTAGAATTTCAGGAAAGGAGGCCCAGGAATCAGCATTTCCAAAGTCCTCCCAGCAATTCCATGGTCTCCCAGAGGCTGAGACCCACCGTGCAGGGTAGAGCTCTGGGTTCAAGGGCACGTTGAACGTTCACTGCCGACCCAATGGCATCATCCACCTCCAGAGGCAGGATGATTGCATTTCTGGAACTAAAATATTTAAATTTTCTTAAAAAACCCTACGCCTTTCACTCTTTAGTTTATCTACCAGGATTCCTATCAACGGGTGTTTCGCCGTCTCTTGTGAAGTTTATGAGGCCATCTATTAAAAACTACCACTCACTTTCTCTTAGATGTGTCCTTAGAACCACACTGTCGACAGCCAGGCTTCTAGGAGCAGTCAAACAAAGGAGGCTTATTTTTAAGTCAATTCGTATGCATCAGCTGAAAAATTAAATTACTAAAATAATTAACAACTATCCGAGCATTAGCAAAAGCTTAAGTGGAGTTTTAAAGGAGAGTCAGAGGGTCAGAACTCTCCAGGCGCAATTAGATACCTCATTTATGTTCAAGAAGAGTCTTCAACAGCGAAAACAGAACTGGCCGTCAAGCAAATATAAAGTGCATGCATATCAAAGACTATTCCACCTGCTAATGAGGGAGCTGATAAGATTGCAAAGCCAGTTCAAAGACCCAGCTTCCCTTTGAAGAGCAGGCTTTTCATAGGCCACTTGGCAAAGGTAGTGGGTCTGAATGCTGAGTTAGATATAAAATTGGTTAACTCCCTACCGGTCAGTAAACTGTGTTCCTGGAGGTTATGATCTCTACCAGACAGACCACGTGCCTCTCCAGGGGTCAGAGATGTGCAAAGAACAGTGGCTTCATGACATCTGAGACCAGCAGCTAGCCGTGACCAAAGCCTGCTCCCCAGGTAACCCCTGCCTCCCCGTTAAACCTGCCGCAGGTGGGATGGAGACCCCCCACCCCATGGTTTTATCTGACGTTCAAGTTTTAAATCACTTTTCTTAGACTGGCTGTGTCTATCCACCACAAGGTAATTTGATTGTCACTGGGAGCACTTCATGAAGGTAAGACAAAGACACAGGTATCTGGACGCCAGTCGTGTAAAGCCCATGACACAGGGTCCCGGACCGAGGGACACACTCTTCTGGCCCTGATGGCCCTCCGCTTCTCCTCACCGCGGCTTCTCTCCACCACGCTCCTGGGCCCCACGGCTCAGAGCGCGCAGAGGGAGAGGGACCGTGCAAGGGCCCCAGAGGACTGGTTCCAGAATCTCCCACTGCTCCCCCCACCCCCGCAGCTGATCCTGTCCTTCTCAGTGGGCGGCTGAGCATCCAGGTGCTTATGCTTCTTAGTAAAACTGACGAAAATGCTGCTTTATTAATTATGTGGGTTATACTTACATATTCCTTATGAATTAAAGATAAATTATTTTAAAAATGTAAGAACACAGTAGTTTTTTCTTTTTTCTTTTTTTTTTTCTTTTTGGTTCATCCAACCCACTCAGTGCTAACTCCTAGCGTTGCCTCTCCTGGTTTAGGACGCTTTGGGGTCAGATTCTTTACTGCCCCAGCATCGACACGAAGTTATAATGGGGCTTCAGTAAACCCTGAAAAGGAGAGAAGTGTCCTCTTAGAGTGAGCTGTGCTTGAAGAGAATGTTCCAGCGGCAGCCCAATTTCCCTCTGCTCCCAGCCCATGCCCCAATTTAGCACCCGCTGCCTCACTAAATCCCTTGTTCTCGTCCCTTGTCTCCCTGTCCTTCTTCCCCTCACTGCTTTGATCTCACACAGCCCCGCATTGCCGTAGACTCCCCTCCTTCTTCACCCCTCCGACTCCTCAGGTCCTTCTTGCTCCTGCCCAACCTGCCCCCCCTTCCCAGTGCCCCGCTGCCTCCCCCACCTTCCCAGGCTTGCCCTGGCGTTGCCCGCAGGCACACAGACTGGATTCACTCCATGTCGGGTGGATTACGTCCCTCGGGAGATTCACAGAATCATCCTGCTAATGCATCAACTCGCCAATTTACAGATTCCTCCAACAGCCATAGGATACTGGACAATCTGTCCCCATTTTAGGTCCGATTTTGACTGATAGTAACCGTAACCCCAGAACTGATACACGGTGACACTATTAGAAGATCCATTCACCTACGATAAAGACAGTCATGACGGCCACTGATAAAGAATTAACCTCAGACTTCCGGGAAGGGTAGGAGCACCAATATCCATTTACAAATTCCCTTAGATGAAGTTTGGAGAAGACTACTTCCTCTCTTTTAACTAGGAAATGCCTCTGAACTCACACTGCCAACTTCAGAGCACACCACACCTGCTCCAGTGACATTCTGGAACAAATCGGAAGAAACCGCTCACGCTGATTAAACCCTCGTGATGCCAAGCAGGATTTGGCACGGCAGGAATAAGCCTAGGAGTCTCGTCCACCACCCCGGCCATGGGCACACGGATGCCTCATGGGAGCAGAAAGCAGGCACCGACTAAGGGGTCATCCCCCTCTGTTCTGACCGCCAAGGAGGGGCTCAAGGGCGAGGCCAGGTAAGGAGCTACTTCAAGTCTGCTCTGTCCCCTGAGATTTGAAAAAGGGAGAGAGAGCGGGAGGGAGGGAGGTTGGAGCCAAGCCAACAAGCCAGCTGCTGACCAGAGGCAGCCCCGGGGAAGCCAGCACTCAGTGACCCAGCAAGGAGAACTCCCGTGAACCGTCTGCAATTGCTCAGAAGCACATTTTACCAATGCAGCCCGCTCCACTGGAAATGGGGGACAAAAGACAACCCACATCCAAATGCAAATGAGTCTATAAAAAATGCTCAGACCCACCGCTGTTTAGAGAAAATGCAAACGAGGAAGAAGGAAACATCCCTGCTCGCCCCCCCACAACAGCAAGAAGGGACACTGGCCCCCCGTCCAGAGTGTCGGCGGTCCTGTGAACGTCGGAAAACAGCCCTATTCCGCGCATCAAATCCAAGAGCAGGCTTGCCTTTCTAGAGAGCAAGTTCACTCCCAGAACTTTCCCTCCCACGAGTGCCCTCGGGAGTCATGGGAGTCCGCGTGGGTCTTGCCCGCACCTGGCAACGAGGAGACGCTCTCTGAGCGGGCATCGTGCCCTGTCTGCGGAAAGCGGTCTGAAGGGGCTGCAAGAGGACTAGATCGCTTTGTGCTGGACTCTTTCTGTAAGACAGAATTAGTGAGATGCAGAATGGGGCATCTATTCCTGTACAAACACACCCTTGTGCGTGCACATGTGTCAACCGGGACAGGAGGCGGCCAGACCCAGGGCCGTGAAAACCCCAGCCAGAGAGAGTGGGGCTGGAGGGGCAACTTCTGCTTTTCAGCATCTTTCTTCTGGGTTTTGTTGGCTGGTTAGCGTGTTCTATAGAATTTGAATGCATTCATTAACATATATATTAACATACAAATACATCAAAGAATGTGTTAATATGCAATGGTGAATTTATTAATAAAACCATAAGAATTATTAATCATTAATATATCATATTAATACAATATGATAATGAATATATTAATATATTTATGTATATACATACTGCATATCATAAAGAGTAAGAAGAAATTGAGCAGAGATTAAACAGTAGAAAAAGGAAGGTTGATAAATACACGTCAGACCTTCTTTTCTCAAAAAACTTCATAGTACAATTAAACAAATAACAACACTGATCAGAATGAAATGCAGACAGCAAGCATAGAGCTGTAACTTGAGAATAACAGCAAACACCTACCCCTTGGCTGCTGTGTATTGGGGACTGTTCATTGGCTTTACAAATCCTGATTTGTGAGGAGCCTTGCAGATAAGTGTCATCGCCTCCATTTTGCAGAGGAGGAACGGGGGCACAGGGCCCAGGTCATTTCTGTGATGCCACAGAATTGAAGGAACAGAGTGTGGGCCTGAGTGTTGTGAGTCTGTGATCTGAAGTTCCATCCCCCACCATTTGCCTCACGTACAGAGAGAGGGATAGAACCCCGGACTTGTAACAAGATTGTTAAAGGTGATCAGAACAGCCAGCCAGCGCCACGCATAATGAACGAGGCAGCATTTCGGTGTCCCTCCACGGTCACCTGTAACCACACGGGTTCCCCATCCACGTGGCCGTGGATCTACTGAGCATAGATTAAGATGCAGTAATACTAGAGAGAAGGTAATGGGGTAGTCGTTATTTGCAAATGACAGGATGGGAGGCCTGGGGAGACAATCCAAGACGATTGTTGGGAGTGATGCTCTATAACATGACCACATTTACCTGGGAAACGCAAAGTTTCTTGTGATTCCCCATACGCTTAGAGAAGGAAACGAGATTCAGTTAAGGTAACAAGAGAACTTAAGAAAGCATGTAGAAAGAAAGTCGACGCAGCATTTTCAATCCCGTTAACATTCAGGTAAGGGAAGATCCGTAAAATACATGAAAATGAATAACCACTAGTTCCCTTCTAATGGGGGGTTTATTATCCTGCGGTCCTATCGCTTCCTAAATTAGTCTGAGACTCCAGTATCACTGCATTCAAAGTCCCACCGGGATTTATCTGGCCCTCAGAGAGGCTTGATTCTGAAATTAATCCAAATGAACAAGCCCGGAGCGGAGGCAGCACGAGGCAGGGAAGAAATGGAAAAATCTTGCGAGCGAAGAGAATTTCCTGACAGTGAGTCAGCTGTGAGACAAAGCTGGTGTGCTAGTGCAGGAACCTCCAGACAGACTAATGCGACGGAATTGAAGACCAAAGAGAAGCCCCAGAACGGGACAGACCCATACAAGCAGCCCTTTCCCAGACAGGCGGGTCAGGGTCGGTGAGTGCCAGATGCTCACAAGTCCCAGCAGAAGCCCCACACCCCTTATCAGTGCTTCCCTCCTTCCCACCGTGCTGACAGGTTGTCCGCCTGTGTGCACCCCCTCAAACAGGGGCTTTCGTCAGCCCCAACGCTAAACGGATCCCTGTTTCCACGAAGTGCATCCTCTTGGTCTAGGAAGCCTGGGGTCTGCGAACACACTTTCATTCTTCCCCTAAATGGCCCCTGGTACTGACCGGCACGACCCATTCATTCACTTTCTATCGCTGCTGCTGTGGTTATCTGGTGCCTAGGGCCTGTTTGAACTCGCCATGGTTCGGACCGTTCTTAGTAAACTGTCCGTAGCTGGAAGTCCTCCTTTCTAAACCTTTGAAAGCAAGACTGAACACTTGGCCCAGTATCGTACAGTACAACAGGATAGATTTGGAAATCCCTCCCACTGTTTCCTCCAACACCCAGCTCAGCACTGCAGAGAAGGAAATGATTAATTCTGCTTCTAGACTCTCTCTGGGACACGAGGGGAAAAATCCCATCAGAGCATTTTCCCAGGGTGTGACCCAAGCTTCTTCACTGCCCTTCTTGGGCCATCTTGACCATCAGACTTGTCATCTGCCTGCCCCTCCGGAGCTAACCTCCCAGGTGCCAGCAGCCTCATGCCCACGACCTATGTCTGTTCAGAGAGCCTCTCCTGTCGTTCTCAGCACGAGTGTTTGTTGACCGACTGCAAGTGACTCAATGGTTACCCTATTTGGTGTTCACGAGATCGTTAAAATAGAAAACTTTCGTAAGAACACAGTGTTGATGAAAATCACTGTTTGGTAAAATGGATAATTGTCTACGAAGTTACCTGATTTCATTATCTTCATTTCTTCCTAAAACATGAGGTTCTGTAACACAGATAAAAGTAAGGCATAGTGATGATAGACATGATTCTGTCTTTGCCTAATTCTGTTCAGACTCCCAGCATAGCTGGACATCCCACACTCCTTAGATGAGGAGTTTTGGTTCCAATTTGCAATGGGATTTCAAACCAGACTTCAGGTGATTGATTTTAACCTCCAGGAAAGAAATAATATATCCAAGATAATTACCTTTTTTTCCCAAGTTAATTACTTTTTTACAAACACATACATGTACCCACTGGTAAATACTTCCTATGGGAGTAGCTTACTACTATTGGCTTTAGTTTTTATTCAAATGACACACTAAGCAGTCATATTTAAGCCAATACTAAAGAGTTCATCTGACCGCATTACCTGTCCATACAGCCTTCAATAAAATCCATTTGCCTGAAATATCTTTGAATATGGATTACTAAAATATAGATTATTCGTGGGGCATACCTATTCCCCTGGCGTCCCACTCATAGGAATGAGGCGTTGCAGCATATTCTCCTGTAATACATTTTAGAACAGGAACGTATAATTTCCCCCTGTTATTTTACATTCCTCCAGATGCCACGTGGATGGAGGGAGCCCATTTTATCCGCAGTTCAGGGGAAGACCTGCAGCAAATGCCTGCCTGGCGTTATCCAAGGGGCGTGCATCTCATGGGGGTGAGACAGGACACACAGAGCAAGAGACAAGAAGACAAACAAAAGCAATCTAACAGCACCAAGTCGGGAAGATAAAATATCAGACCAGGGACCACAGGAAGCCTATCCTGCTCTTAGCTGGGTCCGTAAGTCATAAACATTCTTTTCCAGTATATTTACATCTTTACAGATGATAGATTTGGCTATGGGGGAATTTTTGAATATGATATAGTCAAATTTATTTTCTTTTATGTTATAAAGTCTAGGTCTAATTCCTACTTAGAATGGACCCAATCTTAAATTAAAAAAAAAAAAAAAGTCAGCAGAAACTTTGCAAATATTTCTTTAGGATTCAGCCTGAGAGGAGCAATAGTTCACGTAGCCAAGAGGGCCTTGGAGAACCTTTACGTGGCAGTAGATGGTTCCAGAATTCAAAGTTTTGCAGCCACAGCAGAGTGCATTTATGTAGAATCCAAAGATACCATCACCTGCCTTAACGCAGATCCGTCCCGAGTCTGACGCTCCAGCCCTTAGATACAGTTATAAAACTATCAGTCTTAACCCATAGTTATCAATCCTATTTGTACTGGGAGTGACCAAAGTGTCGTCTAAACCACGTGACTATTACACAAGAAATACACAAACCTCTGTTTGATGTCCTCAAGCACTAATTTATAGAAGCGTTCTCTTACGATGAATGTTGGGTAAGTCATGGTCACGTCTGTAGATTCTGGACAAAATAGATTGACAGTCGTCTACTCACGGTGACCCTTATCGGCAGAAAAGGGACTCGGGGTGGAGACAGGGATATCTTCCTCGAGCTCTGAAGATCTCGGAAGGGTTGGCTGCAGGCTCAGGGAATCCAATGTTCCTGGTGTGATTTCACGTGGTGTGTGCTTCTACTTGACCCGTGGGCTGGCCACACCTGCACATAGTCGGTGCTTATGCTCAAGTCATTTGGGATAAGTAGACATTTACCTCGTCTGTCTTTGTATTTGTGATGCTGGTCTGGCATGCTCAGACCGCGGTTTTACTCACTTTGTGAAGTACTAACATTTCGTCTTCTCCATCAACCTTCGTATTGTGGATGTTTGCAACTGGTTTTCTTTTTTACGTGGGTGGAATCGAAAGAATTAGCTTTAATTACGTAAAATGCTTATTTGCTACTGGGTAGAAGAAAGATGTTTGCGTACAAGCTGTTACATTTATACTACAGCTCAATAGAAGGAAAAGGAAGCCTTCCGGAGCCTCTATTTTTTATTGAGATCACGGGCATCTATTGTACTTGCTGATCTTGCCAAGGACGTGGATTTCTAAGGGAGTTTTAAAATATGCTTCGTGGAAGGTGTTTATAAAGGTGAAAGAGGAAAATTCTTTTTTATTAAGGTGGCTTAAATAAAGCAGATTAAGATTTCCAAACAGCTTAATGGCTTTTCAGGAAGAAATGCCACTCCTAATTTGTTTTTTTTTAAAGAACCTTTGAGGCGCCTGGATGGCTCAATCCATTAAGCATCTGCCTTCAACTCAGGTCATGATCCCAGGGTCATGAGACTGATCGCCACATAGCAGAGGTCCTTGCTCAGTGGGTAGCTTGCTTCTCCCTCTCTCACTTCCCCTGCTTTTGTTCCCTCTCTCACTGTCAAATAAATAAAATTTAAAAAAAAAAAGAATCTTTGTTCTGCTGTATAGCATTTGTTTCTTTGTCAAACATTGGTTGATTTTTTTTTTTTGGACATAAATTCTATGCCAACATGGAGCTCAAAGTCACGACCCTGAGATCAAGAGTTTACGCTCTACCGACAGACCAATCCCCTCTAAAGTTGCCATAAGACATCAGAAGAGTCAATCATAACTTCACAGCTACATTTCAGGCAGCATTTTATACAGTATATTGTGTTGTTAACGAGAAGACAATGTTGGTATGTTTCACTTT
This sequence comes from Mellivora capensis, assembly GCA_004024625.1. Taxonomy (NCBI): domain Eukaryota; kingdom Metazoa; phylum Chordata; class Mammalia; order Carnivora; family Mustelidae; genus Mellivora; species Mellivora capensis. The sequence goes on along the minus strand of PISX010004780.1, from coordinate 68,773 downwards.
TTCAAAAACCAAATGAGCCGTCAGCTACGGATCCCACTGGTCTTAAATATAATATGTGATTAAACACAGACACGATACGGTATGTAAGACCCAAGAACCACCTTTAATAATTGAGATATGTAATCTGTATTCTCTTTGGTGATCGGTTGTTTGAATTTGATAGCAAAATACCATATTTTGTGCATCAGTGTATCTTTCTATGAACAAGATTGTATAAAGTGAAGTGTATCTTCAAAGAATGTTGTACCAGTAAAGCTTATAATCAAAGGAAGTCTTGGCTGTCAAAAAGAAAAAGAAAGCCTGCACCGTTCCTCAGTTAGGTACAATGAATGAACACAATCTTTGTGCTTTTCCCCAAGGCATTTGTGCAGTTATGTCAGCACTATGTGTCAAGAAATCTGTTTTTTTCCTTTCCAGCCATGATTTGAAATGATACTTCTCTTGTACACTAAATTTCTGTACAAATGTTTTTGTATTTCTGGACTTTCAATTAGACTAACCCTCCTGTCCATTCATATGTCAGGGCTGCTTGTTTATTTTAATACTATTGTTATATTTATATTTAATATTCTGTTATATTTATATTTAATATTTTTGTTTATTTTTGATAGGTTAAAACTTACAAACATTTACAAATAGTACAGGGTTCCCTGTACCATTCACTCAGGTTCCCCCAGTGGTAATATATTCTTAACTGCAGCATATTGTTAAAATATGTTGTTATTAGTGAAATACAAGGAAGTCCAATACAGAATTTATTCACGTTTTACTAGTTTTTACAGGTGCTATTTGTTGGGGAGAAGAGTGTATGAAATTTTATAGCTTATATAGAATCGTGACCACTGAAATTGGGTTACTGTTCCATCAATTAATTTAATTTTATTTCATTTTATAATTTAGTGTTCACACCTACACCCAATCCTAATACCGGGCAACAACTGATCTGTTCTCCTCACCATAATCTGTCACCTCAATAATATTATGTAAACAAATCATACCCTATGCAAAGCTTTCTTTTATAATTAAACTTATATTTTCAGGCCACTGTAGATTCACAGGGAATGGTAAGAAATTAAAAAAGAGAGATCTCATGTATTTTTTACCCAACTTCCCCCAGTGGTAGCATCTTGCAAAACCAAAGTTCATTCTCACAAACAGGATATTAATATTGATTCAATCCACTGGTCTTAGCTTCCCTCAATTTTATCTGTGTGCATATGTGTGTGTTACTGTGTGTGTTGTTCTATGCAATTTTACCGCATGTATAGGTTTGTGTATCCACTAACGTTGTCATAATGTTTAGCACAGTTCCACCAACATGAGGATTTCTCGTGTCCCCATATTTGCCCCATTCCATCTCTAAGCCTTGTGAATCACTTATCTATTTCTATAAAATTTTATCATTCCAAAAATATTATATAAATGGAATCATACAGGACATAACTTCTGGGGATTATATTTTCTTTTACTCAGCGTAACTCTCTGGAGATTCATCTAAGTTGTTGCAAGTATGATAGTTTGTTTCTGATTACTCCTGAGTAGAACTCCAAGGGATAGATGCATTACAGTTTGACCATTCACCCATGGAAGGACATCTGGGTCATTTATAGTTTTTAGCTATTACGAATAAAGCTTCTATAAACATTTCTGTACTGGTTTTACTGTGAACATAAGTTTCCATCACTTTGGAATATATCCCAAAGAATGCAATTTTATAAGAAACTTCCAAAGTGTTTTCAGAGTGGTTGTAATATTTTATCTTCCCATCAGCAATTTATGAGTAATATGTTTTTTAGGGTGAGGGTTTGGATTAGAGATAGAGTTAGTGAGATTTATGGCATTTTAACTTGCTCAATTCCAATCTCCTTCCGTCTAGTTTAACTATAGCCTTAAAAGACCACAGTCTTGAAGTCACAGTAGCCATGAAGACAAAGCCTAACAACCCATTAAAGGAGGAAGATTGGGTTGGGAGTTCCCCAAAAGCCCATCTCCAGGAAATTCTCATTACTTGACCCATATGGCATTTTCTTAGAAATCCCCATCCAGAGGGCATGTCTTTATTTGCCGGCTCAGAGTCCATTCAGGGAAAATTGCCTTTTTACCCCAGGAGAGTTTGTCAGAACAATCAGTGGCAACTGTTTGATGTCATGGATGTCAGTGGTAGGGGCAGCAATAGGACAAACAAGCCTCTGGAAAAAAAAAAAAAAACTTATAAAGAATACCTGGAAATAGATTGTTTTGAAAAGCTTCAATATATTCCCGGGCATCTAGAAAAGCCACGTGTATGTGCAGCACCTTGTGCATGCCCAGGAGACACATGAGAAAGTCCTGAGGTAATACACACAGACCCTCAACAAAGTCCAAAAAACTTAATTTTGTAAGGCCTTTAAGACATGTCTGTTCATTTATTAACTTATCACTAAACTAACTGTTCAGAGACTTCAGTGGCCACACAGAACAAGTACAGACTTTACAGAATTTTTTTTCAGAAAAGTTAGTAAACAAACAATAACGTTGACAAATAGCAGTGACAAGAATCCCTAGGTACATGAGGGATCTGATTTCCAGAGTTGTCCAATTCTATTATTTAATATGTCCAAATTTCAACAAAAAAATTATGAAACATGCAAAGTATGGCCTATTTTCAGGAGAAAGGCAGTTACAAAAACTATCCTTCACAAATGCCCAGATGTTAAACTTACTAAAAACGTTAAATTCACTATTATAAACATTTTCTCTCTTTTTAAAAGACTTTATTTGTTTATTTAACAGAGAGAGAGAAATCCCAAGTAGGCAGAGAGAGGGAAGGAAGCAGGCTCCCCAGTGAGCAGAGAGTCCAATGCTGGACTCCATCCCAGGACCCTGAGATCATGACCTGAGCTGAAAGCAGAGGCTTAACCCACTGAGCCACTCAGGCGCCCTTATTATAAACATTTTCAAAGAACTACAGGAGAAAACATTTCAAGAACTAAAGAGATAGATATATTTTTAAAAAATAAGGAAAAAAATCTCAAACCAGTATCCCTCCATCTTAAGAGAAGAAAAAATAAAAATGAAACGAAGCATACACAGAGTGGAAAGGAAGAAATGATGTCTCTATTTGTAGATGATGGGGCTGTCCACATAGATAATTCCAAGGATTCCACAAAAACGTCTTGAGCTCCAAGCCAGAACGTCAGCACACAAATATCAGTCATCTCTTTGTAGATGAGCATGGGAAAGATGGAGACAAAAGTTAAAACACTATACCGTTCACAATTACTAAAGAATAAAACAGGAAATAACTCAAGTCTAGAGCTAACGAAACAGGTCCAGAGTTTGTGGACTGAAAACTCACAAAATGTCAATTAAGTAAATCAGAGAAGACCTAAGTCAACAGACATTGTGCTCAGCTTAAATGTGTCTCTTCACATTTAATTCACTCGTATTAATCCACGTGGTAGTGAGGCTAGAACTTTATTCCTTTTTCATGCTGGATCACATGCCTTTGCGAGACAGGTCACATACTGGCTCTCTACGCCTCTGCCGATGGAGGGTGCCCACCTTTTGGCCTTTGTGAGTATGCTGCTGTGAACAGCAGACTCCGGCTCAGGTCATGATCCTGGAGTCCCAGGGTCAAGCCCCTCCCTGCTCGGGGGGAGTCTGTTTCTCCATCTGAGCTCTCCCCTCTCATGCTCTCTTTCTCTCTCAAATAAATAAATAAAATCTTAAAAGAAAGAAAAAGGAATCTGTCTGATAGCTGTTTTCAGATCTTTTGAGTGTTCACCTATGGCTCAGTGGAATTGCCGGGTCATAAGGTAATTCTATGTTTAACTTTTTGAGGCAACTGCTAAGCTTTTCTGCAATGGTTGTGCCATTTTACATTCCAACCAACAATGTAGAGGGTTCTAAATTCTTCAAAACTTTGCCAACACCCGGGGCGCCTGGGTGGCTCAGTGGGTTAAGCCTCTGCCTTCGGCTCAGGTCATGATCTCAGGGTCCTGGGATCGAGTCCCGCATTGGGCTCTCTGCTAGGCAGGGAGCTTGATTCCTCCTCCTCTCTCTCTCTCTCTGCCTGCCTCTCTGCCTACTTGTGATCTCTCTCTGTCAAACAAAAACAAAAAAACACTTTGCCAACACTTGTTATTTTTTTATTTTAATTTTATTTTACTTCACTCTATTGAAATTATAGCCATCCTAGTAGGTGTGAAGTGGTACCTCACTGTGGTTTTGATTGCATTTCCCTGATGACTATCCTTTGCAAGTTTGTTGGCTATTTGTATACTTTCTTTGGGGGAATGTCTATTCAAGTTCTTTGTGCAAATTTGAGCTGAATTGTTCGTCTTTTCATTGTTGAGTTGTATGTGATTTGGGGCAGGCCGGTTATCAAACCCTTATCAGACACGTGATTTACAGGTATCTTCCCCCATCGTGTGGTATGTCTTTTTACTCTCTTGATAGCACTCTGTGATGTACACAAGTTTTTAATTTTTTTTAACACTGAAAAATGTTAATTGCTTTGACTGAGCAGAAACAAAGTGGGAGACAGAAAATATGAAAATATTCTCAGTAACACAAAGCTACACATACTGCCATATAATAGCCCTGGCCAGGACTTCCAGAACCATGGGGAATAACAGTGGTGAGATCAGTCTTAGCAGCTCAACTGGAACTAAGCTGCCAGGTGTCAGAAGGGCCCATGAAACCAAGAAGCCAAAAATGAAACTCACAGTCCAGCCCTTACTTCCTTAGTGTGAGAGTAGAAGCTGGGGGGCTGTCCTGGAGGAGGCCTCAGTTCTCTCCCTTCTCGATTTCTTCCCGTGGAATGGACCACTGTCGGGTCAAGAGGTTTGGCACAGAAGGAGGCCATCTCCCTGCCCACAAAAGGCTTCTGCAACGTGAAGGACCTCGGAACCAGGGCCGGGAAGACAGGAAAGTAGCAGGTGTGCAAGAGTCAGAGTGGAGAAAGGTGTCTTCATATCTCCCCTGTGGCCCCATAAGGAAGTCTTGTCCAGCATCCTCGAGGAAGCACTATGGAAGGCCTCCATGTGAAGCCACTTGGGCTGGGGTGTAGACAGGTCTAAGAGCTTGTGTGATTGGAGGGGGGCTCTGAGTCCTTAAGAGGAACTCCCTTCTGAGGCCACAGTACCCTTGCTCTGCCCTGAGCCGGGGGGGTGGGGGGCAGCTTCCGAGGCGGGCTCTCTAACTCTCCGTCCCTGCTTTTCTTAGGACCCAAGTGGATTTTATCATAGACCTGAGTGGGCTAGACTGTGAGGGGCTGTGTCAAGACCGGGAAAGGAGTTTGAGACAATAGGAGAAAGGAAGCAAGACTTTGGTCAAAAGCACTGGAGGCAGAGGAGGAGGCCTTTTGGAGGGCAGAACCCCCAGAGAAGACACAAATCCCATAGTTCCTAAGTCAGGAAGCGGTGCCTCCTGTGTGTCGGGTCTGTTTGGGATGACCTTGTTATCACTGTGTCTTACTTAACAACCCAAATTTTAGTAATGTTCCAAATTCATTTTTTAAAATCTTTATTTAGGTTTCTTGTCTGGCAGAGTTGTATGCAAGAAGGACAAAAATATTTTTTTAAGATTTTATGTATTTTTTTTTTACTTTTTTTAAAATTTCTTTTCAGTGTAACAGAATTCATAGTTTTACACCACACCCAGTGCTCCATGCAATGCGTGCCCTCCACTATACCCACCACCTGGCTCCCCCAACCTCCCACCCCCCGCCCCTTCAAAACCCTCAGGTTGTTTATGTATTTATTAGAGAGAGAGAGCTCACAAGCAGGGTGGGCAGCAGGCAGAGCGGGAAGCCAACTCCCCGCTGAGCTGCGAGCCCGAGGCAGGACTCGATCCCAGCACTCTGGGATCACGACTTGAGCTGAAAGCAGACGCTTCACCGACTGAGCCCACCAGGTGCCCCAGGACAAAAGTATTGTTATAGAAAATCATGTTTACGAACGTTAACTAGAAAAAAAGTCATATTTAATAATTGCTTAGCACAACATTTTGACTGCTGAAAAGATCTTAAAGAGGGTTTCCTCAAACTGTCAGGTTTTCTTGTTTCATGGCCATGGGGTCTCCCATCTACTTGAGTCCTTAGAAAGGCCTGGAAGGGGCTGGAAGGCCATTGAGGCACACGCCCACCCCACCCCGAGAAGGTGAATGAAGGGTCTGCAGCGGGTTGGGGGACAGTGTGAGCAGGCGCACGGCGCAAACAGGAAGTTCCTTTTGTGGGAACTGCCGTGCCGAGTCCCCAGCCTGGTCACCGGAGATGTGCAGTCTGGGTTGGGGTTATTTTGTCTTTTTTTTTTTCTTTTGTCACCCACTAAAGACCGTGTCATTTTTTATGAAAACACACAATGACCCCAGCTGCTTGCGAGAGACATGGAGCGTGACGGTGCTGTTATCAGATACTGTGTGTTCAGGAAACTGGAACCCGAAACAAATGTGGTCTTGTAGGGCCCAGGCAGCCCCTTACGGCCCTGGGTCCCAGACAGGATGCTGTCCGGGCGGATGGCAGAAGGTAACGCGGAGCTGCCGGGGAACGAAGCCTGTGTGTGTCCCAGCCCCCACTGCACCGGGGGGGACCGCAGCTCCCGGCAAGGTGCCAGGCAGGCATCGGGGACCCCTGAGACCCTGCCCACCCAGGCTGGGTCTTTCCTTCTGCTGGAAGCACCATTTTTACTGCTTCCTGAGCTGTCTCCTCTCAGCTGTTTGGGACTTCTGCTCAGACTCACACCAGAGTTGGGTTTGGGGGCTTCTTTTACAGACCGTTCTGGGGCCCTGGGGCCCGTGCTCAGTGCTTACTAAAGACCAGTAATAGGCCGGTAACTGTCTCTCAGAGGGTGTGTACTTCCAGAAGCCCATGGGTCTGGAGGGCCAGTGGCGACCTCTGGCCTGTGGTGGTTTTTGCCCTGGGCCCTCCCGAGCCAAGTGGGAAGCTGCCAAGACTGCGATTCCAGCAGTAACGTGGGGCCCAGGGAGAGGGCAGCCTGGGTGGCCCTGGGAGGGTCCGGGCCATGCTGTGGACTGGGGCCCCCATTTGGTTTGAAATTCGGTCCAGGGTTACTGTGTTTGGCAGGCATCCTCTGCCCTTTATTATCGGGGCTTGCGCTTTGCCTGTTTCCTATTTGACCTGCTTCCCCATGTTGGGGTTTTTGTTTGTTTTGTTTCAAAGTATTTATTTGAGAAAAGCAACAGCTTTATCAAAGTGTAATTGATATATAATATATGTAATGAATATATATAATTGATATATATATAATTGATACATTTTAAATGTATTAAGCACTCAGTTAATGTATTCAATCTGATACACTTGAATTTTTATATAAACACCCACAAAACCATTACCACAAAGTGAGAAATACACCTCCAAATTTTCCTCCTGCTTTTCCCACTTTTCACTTTTATTATTATTTTTTTATTTGGGGGTAAGAACATTTAACTTGGAATCTGCTCTCTTAACAAACTTTTCAGCATACAGAACGGCTCTGTTAACCACGGGCACCATATTGTGTCACACAACAGACGTCTAGAACCTGTTTACCTTGCACAACTGAAACTTTCTCAAATATGTAGCTTCCCTCCATGGTCATGTCTGGTTGTGATTTGTTGCTTTCCAAATGTAGGCTGGATGAGTACTTTCCACTCTACTATTTCACAGAAGCCTGTAAAATCTCATGTATTTTAAATCATAGAAAAACAAAAGAAATCGTTTTTGATGAATGTATCATTTTTATTCATCTTTCTTTAACATTATTTGGGTAAAAATAAAATTATCTTTGCAAAAAATTGCTTAAGTTACTCTTCGTGAAGATTTAAGAATTTCGATATTTAGGATTCATAACTGTAGTTACAACTGATCAGGTAATTATGTGCAGATCTAGCCCTGTTTGATACAACGCTCAAGTTACGAGGCTAGCTGTTAACTTTCGACTCAAGTATTTTTCACGTGATCGTTTTCCAAAAAGAAGCATCAGTTACTCGTGATCACCGTTAAGTATATAGGAAGAGCAACAGTCTGCATCAGACGCAAGATCACCCAGCGGGAGTCACTTCAGATTCTTCATGTATTACGTGCGGCAGCCCTAGGGGGTAGTTACTCATAAGTACACGGAAGGACACTGAGGCCCAAAGATCTTTAGTCGCATGGCCAATTTCACAGAAATACTAAAAAAGCTGGAAGAAGCCATCATCCCTGCTGTGGGCAACGTAATGATGTCTCCACGGGGCTGATCTCAACCTAGAAGCTGTTGACAAAAATCAAAACTAAAGTAAGGTGTCCCCTTGCACCTGTTCCAAGAACTAGTATCAACACATCAAGAGAACAAGGGCCAGCAGGGATGTGCACACGCTGGGGGCTCCTCGGAAAATTAAGACTAGAATGACCATGTGGTCCATCCATCCCACTTCTGGGTATTCATCCCAAGGAAATAAACCCACTGTCTAAGGGGACGTCTGCACCCGCACTCACGGACTGTGTGGGATATACATGGAACTTGTGAGAAGATGTGACGAGTATGAGTCAGCCTTAAAATAGGAGGCTGCCCGCCTTGTGGGCACAGACGCATGTGCCGGGAAGACATCCTGCGGACTGAAATAAGCCCGGTGGAGAAAGACAAACCCTGCATTTGATCTCACGGCTGTGCGGAATCTAAAATAGTCAAAGTCCTAGAAAAGAGAATATCCCCTGGGGGGCCGAGGGCTGGGGGAGATGGACACGTGAGTCAGAGGGCACGAAACTCAGGGGTCAGGTGGACAAGTTCTGGGGATCTCCTGTACAGCATGGTGCTGCTGGCTAATAAGAATGAAGCTGGCTAACCCAGCCGGTCTTCAGTGTTCTCACCACTAACAACAACCAGGCAGCTGTCCGAGACGATAGCTGTGCTAATTATCTTGGTTGTAGTGTTCATTTCACGGCGTATGTGTATGTCCGAGCATCACGTTGTCCTCACTGCCTAACTGCAGGCAATTTTCATCTGTCATAGCTCCATAAAGCTGAGAACAAAACCCAAATGGTCAGAAGACAAAATCCTAAGTCCTGTGACGTCCCTGCTTGAAACAGTTCGCCTCGATTTTCCCGTATTTCTGCAAAGCATAGGTCTTCAGAGCAGGTTTGAACAGCAAATAGCCTTTGGCCCTAACGAGAGTGTATCCCTCCAGATGGGTTGAGAAGCCCACCATGTCTCCTTTGGTTCCCCGAGGTATCCGCTCACCTTCGAGGGTGATAAGTCCTCTCTCCTGTGGGAGAGGAGGAAATGCGAAATCGCATACGCGGTGCCCTCTAGAAGCCCACAGGGGCCTATTCCATGACGTGCCCCACTCCTGGCTCCCTCATGCGCTGCTCTGCCCACCACCCTAAAGCAGGGCCCGGGCTGCAGCAGGGATGAGTGACACCTTCTCAAACGAGTAAATGGAGGAGTGTGCCTGCGTTTGGGGTGACTCTCTGTTTTCTCTCTCTACTTGAACAGAGAGGAAGACGGGAGACAGCACCTCGTGGATCCACAGAGGACAGTCTTAGTCACAGACAAGAACAACGGTTCTCTCACCTAAATAAGCTGTATTATGTAGGATGGATGCCCGCGTGTGGTGCATGTTTCACGTCACCCCCCGGGTGGGCATCCCTACACCCTGCCCTTTAGTTGACTCATTTGAGGTCTTCCTCTCCGCAGTCTCTTCCGACCAAACTTCTTCATTCTTCATTCACAGTTGACCTGTTGCATCACCCAGGTCGCCAGATCAGCAGCCTCCCACATTCTGAATTTGTTGACTTCAGGCTTGGGGGATCAGACCTCGTAGGAGGTGGGGGGCAGTGAGGGTAAGCGTCCTGGTCAGATGTGGAGTTTGGGGGACTCCCTGTCAACTGGCCTCGGGTTCTCTGAATGTGCATGACTCAGACAGGAACTCGGAAGTCCCAAAACGGGCCTCGATGAGAAAGAGCTGAGGGGCCCACGTGGAACCTGCTCCATGAGAACACCTGTCAGGTCTGCAAACAAAAATAAGTGGAGGGAGAGCCTCTCTTTGATGAAACCATCGTGGGGCTCCCTGGATTTTATTCTGGAACTGTTGCAAAAGGAGAGAAGCCACCTCGGTATGGGGAGGGGTTCCAAGGGCTGGAGAAACACTGAAAGTCCCATCATGGGTGAGGACTTGCCTGTGTGCACAGGCCTCCCAGGAGTCTTGCTGAAGGTGGGCCGAGCACATGGACAGCCTGGGTGGGCGTAAGACTCAGAGTTTGGGTGGAGATGCCTCCCTGCTTCTCAGCCATGTCTTCTCCCTGCCCTGCTAGGAGCTGAGAAGCACAGCTGCCCGGCAGGCAGTCCCCGGTGTAACCATCTTCCTTCATGCAGGTGTTCACCAGCAGATGAGAGATTAAGTGAAGGCCCTTTACAGAGCCCAGTTATCCTTTGCAAAATCCAAGGCCCGAGCTATGCACCCTGGGAGCCCCGGGCTGCAGGGTCAGACCCAATCTGCTTATCTGAAGGGGATCCCCCCAGGTCTTTACTCTTCGGCTTTGGTTGTGGTTGAAAAGCACTTCAACACCAGTCTGATTTAGATCAACCACAGTTAAATAACATCTATCAGAAGCCCATGGAGTGGAAGGCGGGAGTAATGCTTTTGGAAATGGGGAGGTTAAAGTCCGCTCTTTGAATTCCAAAAAGAGTAGGTCTTCAGAAGTGGTGAGGCAGGCACCAGGGATTCTGAGTCAGACCCCTTCACTTAACTGCCCACAGCAGCTAGGGCTGTAACACCAGGTCCCAGCAGACTCACGAGAACGTTCTTGGTACATAACAAGCAGGATCTGTTCTCACCATGTTTCCCAGGGACACATGAGAATCCTGGTTGTTTCCTTGGTCCCTGCAAATGAGGAGGGGGCTTCTAAGCACCATATATACCTCCTCGTATTTTGGTTGCTGCTGGAATGCAGAGCTCTTCTCTGTGTGTAATGTTTATGGGCCATTATAATTTTTGCTGACCCCAGAATCCCATGTTTGTGCCCAGATGCTCCAAGACCAGCAGAGCACCAGCATCTCTGAGGCCTCATCTTCTCTCCCAAGAGATGCACAGGAAATTGCAAGCACTCTTGATGCTAGAGGGCCCCCATGTCCCTCTCTGCTTCTCAACTCTCCTCTCCTTCCCCGTTGCCCTGTGCAGAACACTTTGCTCCCATCGTCTCCTCCATAGCCATAGCTTATGCCCAAGGTTGGCTGCCACAGCGGCCTCTCAAGGCAGGAGTAACTTCTCAAGCAAGGTATTACAAAGCCTTGGCACCTGCTGGAAATTCGAAGCCAATAGTGGAGGAAATAAGAATGACTCCTCTAGTTTTTCAGTACATGTTCCACAGGTGTGGCTAACAAACTAAGTTTGTTGATGGGCAGCCTCTACTTCCCCGAGCCCAACACCTGCTCGGGACCATAGGATGCTCGCTCCACTGAGAAGACTTCCCTCTGTGCCCCAGGGAACCACAAGGGCTTCAGCCCTTCAGCAACCCCCTGCCCCAGCCCGAGCAGTATGAGGTTGATGGAAGGTAGTGATGGAAGTGGGTGCACCGCATTCCTCTAGAGAGCTGTGTGGGTAGAATTGGTGTCCGATGCAGGGGTGGGAGGCCAAGTGCTGCCCTAGGTACAGAAGAGAGCTGCAAGGCAGGCCGCAGGACCAGAGGTGATGGGAGCATTGCTTTGTCCTGTTAACTTAATTTGGTTAACTACGTGTAAAAGTTACATGGGACTCAGCATCACTGTTCTTCAGCTCAGGAAGATCTGAAGAGGAGCTCGTCAGATGGAACCTCAGTGAAATCTGCCAGGATAGAGTCTCAGCTGCTTTGGAAATGCTGGTGAAGGCCAACACCACCACTCAAGTCTCCTGACCAGACACCGAGGTACCTAAAAAGCCAAAGATGTTGTAGAGATATTCCACACAGAGGTACTTCTGAGCCTCTCCTGAGAGCTTCTCAAGACACTGGTTAGAATGCAAACCCTTCTCTGCCCCTGCCTGTCTTCCAGGGGCGCCCACAGAGGCAGGTGAGAAATTGAGAAGACAGGACGTATGGACTCACAAATTAAGACCTGCCTTTGAAGGGCTCTCTGATAAATGTCTCATTCAGAAGTGTTAAATCAGAATTATGTTTTCTAGTTGGTGAGTTTGTGAGCTTCCTCCTCAGGCTAAGTCATGCACCTCTAAGAACCTAAGACTGTTTTTGCGTGTTTGTCACTTCTCTGAAAATGTGTTGTCCCTTGTTGAGATGCTATATAAATCCAAGCTCTAAGGGCTCCTCTGAGAGAAGTCATCACCGACTTCTCCCACGTAAGTGTGTGACACACACGTTCATAAACTCCTTGTTCTTCTCTTGTTAATCTGCCTTTCTTGGTATCCATCTCAGGGCTCCCACTGGAAAGAGTTAGAAGGGTGAAGAAAAAAGGATTTTCCCCCCAAATTTTAAAATGTATGATTTTCCTTCAATGTGGGCCCTAAAAACATGCTCACCGGTTACTGGTATTCAGAGGAGGAAGGGGAGCTGCTCAAAGGCAAGAGGGGAGAAAACGGTTCGGCAGAGCTGGTGGAGAGGTCCCCTGAACTTCCCGTTCGCCCTGCCCCCGATGAGTGACACCCCTCCTCATGAAACTGTGATTGCACATGACTTTCCCTTATGAGGGGGTTCCCATGTAAGATGTGACCCCTCTCCAGATGGCAATTTCTTTTGGGCTTAATAATGAAATTTGGTTCGGAAGAACTTACACAGATATGGACATCTACACACGCATGCACACAACACTCAGATATGCACCCACTCATGTGCACAGGCGTGCACGTAGACACACACAACTACACACTCATGCACACCACACAGAGGTACGCACAGCAAGCATTAGGCACATATGCACACATCTCTCTCTCTCTCTCTTTCTCTCTCTCTCACACACACACACACGTATCTTTTGTCCTGGGGTTACTATGTGGGTCTTGGGTGGACTCAGCTCCCTCACTTCCACTAAGCCCCTTTCTGCCAGGTCTCTATATGTAAGGATCCTGTAAGATTGCCTCCAGAGGGAAAAGGCACTAATTTGCTATCAGTATCATGAAAATCAGTGATATAATCCATCATGAAACACTGACGGAAAAACAGAATGGCTAAAGCAGTGAGACAGAAGACCCCTCTATGACAATAACTTGCACGTTGTTAGAAATCGGGGGCCTGCCAGCCTGCTCCCCTTTCTGCAGAGAGCTCCCTTCCTCCCCCCCGGCGTCCACACCTGCGTCCTCCCACCTCCCCAGGACTCAGCAAGCCATGCTCTGGCCTTTCTACTCTTCCCATTTATAATGGGTTAAAATTCCTCCCCCGTAATTATCACTGAAAGTGGTTTTCTGGTTATTTATTTGACTGAAGGTCCCGTTAATCAAGGGGAAGTTGAGCGGCGCTGACCCCGGAGTCCAGATCGGCCCCCTTGCCCTCAATCACCTGCCAGAGGGGAGCAGAGTCTGCAGCTTCTCAGAGAGCAAACAGAGCTGCCCTGATTGAGGAAATTCCTGGATGGCTCTGGAATCAGGGCAACCTAGGGGTTGGGGGCATCATTACCTTTATGGCCTTTCCACCAGACATCCGTCTCCCTGCGTGAAAATGTGTCTGTTGTCCTTGTGGCAGCGAGGCTCCCCCGCTGCCCGGCGCACATCAGAGGCCAAGTAACAGGAGGGCTTCTCTGGCCCCAAAGCTGAAGCCCGAGACCCACTCTCCGCACAATAATAAGAAAAAGGCACTAAACCAAAGATTAATTAGGGACTGTGTCAGAGGCTGGCCATCTGAAATAATGTGCTTTGAGGCCAGTCCACGGGGTGCCCCATAGACCCCAGCAGACCCCGAGCTCAGTGCTGGGGTGAGGGTTATGTCACAGGGAGGGCAGCAGCATCACAGGAGGGTGATCAGGAGGCTTGCTGTCCCCTGGTGGCAGAGCGGGGGGATGTCCTGAGGACAAGTGGGTCCCTGCCAGGGACGCTGGGGAAGCCGACGCGAGAGAAGACGTGTTCGGAGCTGAGTGAGGAACTGGGACTCCACGGGCTGTGAGCTGACTGGGCCACATTCCGGGGGAGGTTTCATGGCAGGGGGCGGTGGGAGGTGGTTCATAATCCCTCCACCACCTGCGGGGAAGACAGCCCCGAAGGAGACCTGCATGCAGAGCCCACAGAGGGCCCCGGGCTGGCGGGGACCTGGGGTGGCCACGGTCAGATGACAGACCCCCAAGCAGCACAGGCGTGGGCCGGCTCTCGGGGCTCTGCCTGGTGTGTGGGGAGGACGAGAAGCTGGAGGGGAAGCTGAACAGGGGCTGGGAGGGGCAAGGCCCGCTCTCCAGAGTCCTGCGGCACGTGGGCTACAGGCCAGCGCCAAACACCTGCTCGCTGCGTAAGGCAGGGGCAGAGGGCTGTCCAGGAAGGTTGTCGTGTTCCTGGCCACCGGGCAGCCAGAGGCCAGGACAGCGGAGGACTCGCAATCCCAGAATATGGCCCAAGCACGCTTGGATTGATTTCTACCAAGCTGCCTTGCTTGTGCGTTCCCCAAGGCCAACAGAATTTCCGCTGCCGCCGGTTCACTTGACCGTGGAGGAGAACACCGTTGATACTAGCACTGTGGACACGGGGCACGTCCTGGGTCCGTCTGCGCGGTGGTCCACAGGCAGAAATGACCATGGAGGCCGCGTTGGGGGCAAGGGAAGGCTCCAGAGGCCATGGACAGGCATCAAGTTTCCCGAGTGCCCACCCCCTCCAGCCCTGGGTGCCCCTGGCTAATCCACACCCCTCCTCAATGGCACGACTCCCCCTGGCTTGAAATTCAGGAATGCTAGACCCCATCAGGGTGAGGCTGGCGATACAGACCCGAGGGCCCAATGTCCTGCTGAGTCCAGCTTAACTTCACTTGAGGCTCCAGGCGCAACCCGACCCCCTGGGGTCGTGAGCCAAACACATACTATGTACATCAGTGCTTCTCAGACTTCATTGGGTGTATCGGAACTAGAGCACACTTGCCAGGCCGCCGGCAACCCCGGGATCTCTGGGTCAGCAGATCCATGGGAGATCCCAAGGATCTGCTTCTCTAAAAAGTTCCAAGCGATGCCATGGCTGCTGGCCTCAGGACCCCGCTTTGAGAACCGCTGCCGTGTATTACAAAGAGGGGCAAGAGCCAACGCCCACAGCTGGCTGGGGACTGTCCTGGGGGCCATCCCCATTGGGTCACCCCTCCTTCCTCGCAGGCAAAGGGCTGACAGCATGATCCCACCCCCAGCACCAGCAGGCCACTGGCTGGCGGGATTGATACTAGTTTTCTAATCCCAGACACCGTGGCCCAAATGTCCGCAAAGGTGCTCTCTCCATCACTGCTCGCATGATTACTGTTCCTATGCAGTCATTTTGCCGCATTGTGGCTGAAAACCTGGGTTTCTGGCAGAGAGACTCTTGAGCTAAGAGAATAGCCATCGTAGGAAGGAGGCAAAGGTTGACTCCTTGGGCTCTTCTGGGCCAATCAGGGTTGCAAACATAGAATTAGATGAATGTCTCTGAATGTCTGCACAGTAATTGTATTTACCCATCTCTGTGATCCATGCTCTACTGTTGAAAGGTTTCATTACCTGTAATTGTAAACGTGATTACTGCTGCGTTCTGTAAATGAATCTAGGAAACGGAAGGCAATCAAAGGAATGCCTTCGAACTCCCAGACATGTGCATGAGTCTTTGGAATCTCCACTAAAATAAAGCCTTGGGTCAGGCCACTCGAGCTAGCTTCATGCAGAGCTTGGATTCGGTGGTGGGGGGAGAACATGGTTGGGGGCCAGGATGGGACCGGAAGGGTGCAGACGGCTGCTAAGGCCCAGGTGACCCTAACGTCTCTTCATGATAAGAGCCTTGGCAGCGGGCCACCAGGCTTGCAGGGGACATGCGCCTTGTGGGTCAGCCCCATAAAGAGGAAGACTTCTTGTGATCACAATCCTACATTTCTGAGAAGGGAAGAGAGATTTAACATGAACAGGAAATGGTCATTTGGCACAAGCCAAACAGAGCATTTTTCCCTGTTGCCTTAGTTTGAAAATATCCAAATAGAGAAATTACAAGAGTTGCAGGGTGAACACCTGTGGGCCCCGACCCAGGCTCTGCTGTTAGCATTCACTAGTCTTGCTTTCCAGAGTACCTGCCCATCCACCCTTCTGTCTGTCCAGCCATCTGTGCACCACATTTTTGATGCATTCCCCAAAATAAGTTGCAGGCATCATTCCCGTCACCCCTAATACTTTGGCCCTATTTGTTGTCCACTCTGTTTTGGTGGTAAGAGTTACATAGAACAAAAAGCACAAACCCTGAAGAGACCATTTCATGTTTCGACAAGCGTATACACCTATACAACCCAAATCCCCCCCACATTCAGAACTTGCATCCTTCCAGAAGGTTCCATCGTGGCCACCCAGGGACGTCCAACGCCCCCAGTAGGCCCCTCTCCTCTCTCATTCTCCATGGATTAGCCTTGCTTATCCCCTCATTCCTCTTCCTCTTTCTCCTGCAGTTGCACACGTAGAATGTTAAAGCCCTTGCTTGTCTCATTGGATACTCAGTTATTTTTTCATATTTATGCACGATTTCTGTGGATAGCATAGCAAACACCTCCGGAAAAATGTTGCCCCGGTACTCGATGTGCTAGAGGACCGAGCAGGTTGTAACCGAGGCAGCTTCTAGCAGAAGGGAGCAGGGCTTCCAGCTTCCCTCGCGCAGCCTGGCTGTTTCGGAGAGGAAAAAACAGGCAAACTCATCCAGTGAATGCTCCCCGAGGGAAAATCTAAACAACTCTGTCTTTTCATTTAGCAGGGACCTGGCAGTGTTTTCGCTCCCTTGCGGTGCAGGACAGCAGAACACGTCTTCCCACGAGCTCTGCTTGAGCCCTTCTTCCCTGTTTTGTTTGCAGGAAGCACTTGGCCAGCAACAACCGGGCTCACGGCAGGCTGCACGATTCCATCAGCCAGAGTGACGCGTTCCAGAATCCCATGGCTTCCAAAGCCTCCGGAGAACAGAGAGTCCTCGGAGCAGATCGTCTGCAGCGGGCGCCTGGCAAGCCGCATGGACCCAGCGGGGAGGCGGGCCTGCGGGCCTCACCTCCTTTCTGCTCGTCCTGCTCAGCGGGTGCAGTGGAACTGGAACACTGATGCCCAAACCCCAAGCCACTGGCCTAGACGCTCGTTAACCCCCCCATGTTTTGCCATAAGGAACAAAAATTAATTCACTATTCCCGCATACCTATGTGTTCATCCAGACCCTTTTTGTGTTTTACGCCCAAAAGGATCTTTTCCTTTCGTTTCGGCTGTGTTGGGGTCCAGAAGCCGAGAGGAGACCCTGACCCCTTCCGCCACCACAGCCAGCCCGTGCCTGACTCCGTTCGCTCCCGCTCTTCAACGTCTCTAGAAGGGCGCTTACCGTCTCCACTCACTCATGGAAGAAATAGGCCATCGAGCGTCCATGGGTCCCAGATGTCCCCGGTGCTCGGGCACGCTGTGAGGTGTGAGAACGAACAGGCTCCTTTCCTCCCCGGTGATGGTTTTCTAGGGAGGAAGACAGAAAAGAACCAGCAGAAACACCGAACACGTTGGCGTTTCAGATCACGGTAAGTGTTCTGAGGAACACATTCAGAACCAAGGGTCACGTAACTGCGATGAAGAGGAAACGGCGATGTAGAGAGGGGTCGGGGCGAGGGCTTTCCTGAGGTGTGAATATTGGCACTCAGGCTTGAGCGCTGGGGGGAGATGCGGGGACAGGCGAGAGCCCTTCATGTTCACTGAGCGTCACTTCCTCCCTCGCCCAACCGACGGGTCCAGCACGATGTGTTACCACTCACGTATATTGTGTCCTTCCCGCTGAGCTTTCTGGAATGCAAACCCTGCCCCCCCCGCCAGGTTTCCCTGCCCTCCTGCCACTGCCCTCGAAATGCCCATGGCTCCCAACTGCTGTTGATCTCAGCAACATGTAACATGGCCATGGGCAACCAGACGGTGCAGGACCAGCTCTCAAATTCCTCTCTGGGGAGACACAAGACCGCACCCTCCTACCCGCCAGCCTTCTTCAGCGTCCCATCCACTGTGCCTGCACAGGGGACGATTCCCCCACCGTCAAAGGGGATTGCTCTGGCCCAGTGCTCCTAGCTAATTCAGCCTCATCTTTCTGATTCCATCTTCATCGTCAGAACCTCAGGAAAGCCCTCCCTGACCTGTTCTTGAGAATCAAGTGCCCAACCTGCCTGTTTTCAGGAACCCTGGCCTCCTGTTACGGTGGTTTGCACTCTGGCAATTCTCCCTCTAATTTAGCATTATTTGATTAATGTCTGCCTATAGATTCTAAGTTTATAAAAGGAACTCCCTTGGAACGATACTTCAAATACTGATTTTTTAAAATCGTTACATGGATTAGTATAATCATGAATAACTCCCATGAATTTCAAAGCTGTCAGCACAGAGAAAACATTTCTGACCATGAGAATGAATGAGATTGTTTCAGGAGATTATAGGCAGAGTCGGACCCGGGCGCTAGAGCCGTGGTTCTGGAGGTCCAGAGGCCAAAGAGAAAAGAGAGTCATCCAAGGAAACGGAAGTGGAGTAGCAGGAAGGGCAGGGTGGGAAGATAGCGGCAGGTCCCCCAAGGAGGAACAGAAACTCTCCTTGCCCATCTCTGCCACCGTAGCAGAGCACCACAGGTGAGGGGTGGACACGCAACAGGAATTTACTTCTCAGTTCTGGAAACCAGCGTTTCCTGGACCAGAGTCCAGGGTTAAAGCGATGACGTAGTTAGTGTCTGGCCGTCTTCTCCCTGTGTCATCACGCGGTGGAAGGGACAAGACCTCTCTGGGGTCCCTTTTACAAAGGCACTAATCCCATCCATGGCAGCTGCCCCACCATGACATAAGCACCTGCCAAAGGCCCCACCCACCTCTCACAACTTCGCTTCGGGGCTAAATTTCAATGCACGAGTTTGGGGGTGGGGGGCACATAGCAGAGAGTGTGCTGAAGTTGGACTCCCTCCAACTATGCAATGTTGTGTTTCATGATACTATTTTAGAAAATGCAGCATCAGAGGAAAGAACTTAAAAATCGAAGACTCACAGACACTCACACGACGTTTGGGGAAAGTTCTTGGAAGACTTTCTGAGCACCTAAACTGTAAGTGTGTGTGTGTGTGTGTGTGTGTGTGTGTGTGTGTGGTGGCGGGAGGAAGGCGAGGTGAGAGCATTAGCCCATAATCCTCGAGTCCCTGAAATGTATCCTTTACCCACTGTTAATGGCTGTAATTTTGTTTTGCCTTGTTTTAAGATTTTTTTCAGATTTTGATATTACCTTGCACTAACAAAATGCATGTTTTGCAGGTATAATAAGTTACATTAAGTAATCTTAAAAGAGCTTTAAAATAGAACTGAATAAAAATTGGGTAAGTTGGGATACCTGAGTGGCTCAGTGGGTTAAGCCGCTGCCTTCGGCTCAGGTCATAATCCTAGGCCCTGGGATCAAGTCCTGCATCAGGCCCCTTGCTTGGTGGGAGCCTGCTTCTCTCTCTGCCTCTGCCTGCCACTCTGCCTGCTTGTGCACGCGCTCTCTCTCTCTGGCAAATAAATAAATAAAATCTTTTTAAAAAATTGGGTAAGTTAATATTCAATAAAGTGGGTGTTTTTTTTAACACCAAGCATACAGATACAAATAAGAAGACCCTTGGTAAATATTTCAAAAATAACTTCTATTTCCTGCAGAAAAAAACTTTTTGTAATTTAACACGAAGTAGAAAATCTATTTTTTTTTCAAAAATATGCAAACAGCTTTCATGTCATAGCAGGTCAGCATGTAGAAAGCATGATAGACGCCGTGTAGAACTGATCTATTTTTGGTAATGCTCCTCAGATAGCTCTGGAAATCCCGAGGGCATTTCCTGGGTACTCTTAGAGCCCTTCCGATCACCTGCCAGCAACTGACCAAGGAAGACCAAAGCCAGCGCTGGTTCCCGCTGTTCGCAGCAAAATCAGGATTTCCTTCTGTGCCTCCCGCCTCCCCATTCCTGGGGGGCTGTCTGCAGCTCCTCCCCTGCAACCCGCCCCAGGTTTCTGCTCTCAGTATTCAGGAGGGTTGGCTAGAAAGACCTTTTGTTTGCAATCACTCTCTCCCCCGACTGATTGCACTGGCAACCATGTAAGCGTTGGGTCGGAAACGGTCTAAACAGAAGATACTCTGCATGCTCCAGAGGACAAGCTCTGACTCCCACTTTCCAAGTCAGATGGGGAGACAGTCCTCTTGGAAATAAATTTCTCAGATAGTCAGGAAAGGTTTTTCAAAACAGTTTTCTCTACAAATTGGAGGCAAACAACCACTTGTCCTGATTCTCATGCGTCACCACGTTGTGAAATGGTGACACTGGTTTCAGTGGGAGGGAAGTTCCCCAAACTCACCCATGACATAGATACGAAGTCAGAAATCAGGTGTTTATACAAATGTGACCCAAGTGGGCAGCTAGCGACAGCCAGGGGTGGGGGGCACTAAACCCTACTGTTCCCCACCCCCGCCTTGCAACTCCCGCGGCTGTCCCTCCTAACTTACTCCTTCATGTTGAGCCATGAACGTGAAGCAAGCCCGTACTAGGGCTCTGCCATGAAACTGTGCATCTCTCCACATTTAGGCTGACTTCAGTTACTATGAATTATCTTCATATTATTAGAGTAAGAGACAAATGGAGACCAGCCTCGAAAATTCCCTGCGTGGACAAAACTAATGTGGTCATAACAAACAGAGCCCAACTCAGCTCATCTGGAAAGGCTACCGTGACCTGGGTCGTCCCTCCCTTGTGCCTCTGGAAATGCAAGCAAAAGCTGGACTGCTTCCCAAGGCTGGTATGAGGCAACCACTGACCAGTTCCCTATCCCACCTAAGAACACTAGCACCATGACCAAACCTGGAAAGACGACACAGTCACCGACTTCTCCCAGAGGAGCTGCTTTATGACCCCACACCGTCGAGCCTCTCTCCATGCTCTGAGTCGAGCGCTCCCAGTTTGCAAACTGGTGTCCGAGTGTGTGCGCAATAAACTTTTGCAGACTGTTACTGGTCTTACTTCTGTTATTTCTGAACGTTTGACAGCATTTTGACTGGTTATTTTTTGGAAGCGTCTATGTGAATATAATAGGCCTGTATTTTTGTGGGGGATAAAACTCTGAAAGAGAGTGTGTAGAAAAATGGCAGAGAGAGGCAGAGGGACGCTGTGTGTAGGTGAACATTTCTACTAGAGCCGCAGAGCTATAATTACGCAAAAATCCAAGGCTTAGATGGGAAATTTTCAGATCATTTCTACAGAAACTCTAGGGCTAGGATGATCCATAATACTTAAAGGTTTAGGCAAAAACAATTTAGGGAAAAAAAAACTACTTTTCTTTTGGTGTAAGAAGCCTAACGCCTTTGTAACTCTCCCACGCCCGGGTTGCTGAGTGTTAGGGAGAAGGTGAGGTCCGAGACAGTCATGGTCCAGCTTCCCGGGAAGAAGAGATGGGAATTCATGTTCAGCAAAAGGTAAAGAGGGGAACCTCCATGTGAGCACCCAGCCACCAGGGTCGTGGCGTTTCTGGCTCGGGTGCCGTATGTCACAGCCCCAGGAATCACACGCTGCGTCACGCCGTTCGCCAGTAGACGTAACCTACCATTTCCCTAATGGGGAACAATTGTCGCAGAGTGGGCTCTGACGCCTTTATTTGCACTGGGGGGTGTAGCCGTGTTCACCCTGCAATTATAGTGACACAACAAACCCTAGCAAGCCCAGCACAGCAGAGCCACCTTCCCCGTCACGTCACGCGGTCCCGAGATGCAGGAATCCCCGGAGGCACGCGGTCTCTCCCTCAGAGGCTACTGCTGGTGTCCCCACGTCAGTTCCAAGGGCTGCAGGGGTGACATTTGGAGAACCCAGAGCCAAGCCTCGCCCCAGACCGCCTTCATTAGGATTTCCAGGCAAGGGCCAGAGAGTCTGCATGTGGACACGCTTATTTTTCATCCATTTGGGAAACAATGCGCAATCCCCAAGCCCCCCCCCCACGCCCACCCCGCCAGTGCCCAGGTCTATCCACCCCTGATGGTCTGAGCTAATTGTGCCTGATGACACAGAGGGCCCGGGTCTACGGAGAACCAGCTGAGGACCTGTCCAAGCACACCTTCTGAAATCCGTCCCCCAGTCCTCAGTGACACTGAAATCCCTGACCGGGGTGGGTCTACTCAGGCTTGGAAATGACCTCCAGGCTCACTACTGCACCCTTGACCACCACCCCCCTGTGACTCTGTTGGGCACAGTGTGATCCCGGGAGCTGCTCACTCAGTCCGTGCGTATTTGCAGAGGACCCGCCATGTGCTTAGCCTGAAAGACTGACTCCTTCCTCTGTCCCCAGCCTCAGGTGGTTTTTGTCAAATAGAACCACCGTGCACGCAGCAGACCCTCCAGCTCTGACAGCACATGTTTGTGGACCTCCTGACGCGGTCTCGCTGGGGAAACAAGGAGGCGGCCTCACAGGCAGATGAAGGACACATGGAGCCCACAAGAGACACCCCCCAACAGGGAATGTGGCTCAGGGTCAAAGAGGAAACAATCCATAGGAGCCTCGAAGACGGAAACATCCAGCTGATCCCCGAAGATGGGCGGGCATGGGCTCCGCACAGAGCACGGCGGGACATGCCCAGTGAGGTGGGGAACCTTCTCTCCTAGGAGTAATTCATAAGAGCATGGATCATTTTTCCTGGAAAATTGAATTCAGCCCCAGATGTTGCCACAGGGAATACATGTTTGTTCTCCTTTGGAAATGGAATTTGCGTGTCCTTTGCACATACAGAATTTGAATGTGGGATAACATGCATTCGTGTTAACGGCCTCGAGTAATTAGTAAGTATGTAGACATAAGGACATAATTCTTCATCCCGAGGACTGGAGAACGCAGGTCCGTATGACCGAGAAAACCGTGATATGTTTGGTCTATTAAAACAAAACAAAACAAAACAAAAAAGGAAGGGGGACAGGCAGGGGCAATAAAGAAGAAAAAGAGGACTACTCATAGTATTAATAATGAGGAAGAATTTGAGAAGGTGTCTACCTAGAGCATCACCAAAATGAAAACACCCCAGAGCGGGCAAGAGGAGACAGCGACCTGGTAAATGGCATCACGAGGAAACACGAGGAGTGACGGATCAGAGACCACGTGAGTCACTCAGCGTCCCTCAACTGCTCATTGTGAGAAACTGAGTGTGACACAGCCACACATTCTGCATTGTAATTACATGCAGAAGCTTCTGGAAGGGAGCTCTTAAGTGAGTGGGACCTCACCTGAGAGCGGCAGACTCGCAGGGATGGTGTGTTGGGACTCTGTTTGGTCCAGGCCCTAGAGGGCGTGTGGGAAGAGGGAGAGTCACCCACGGCAGGCAGGCCACTGAAATCCCACAAGACCCCGCACAATCTTGGAGGGATATCTGGAAATCTCAAGATTCTGGGAACTGGGAGAACCGGAAGTCGGGAGGTAGGTTCCAAGTGAGAGCAGGAAAGAGGGCTCTGGTCTCTCTGGTCTTTACCACTATGGACAAGCAAAAGGCGGTCTGCAAGGGGCAGCTCTGCCCCCACCCCACCAGCCCCACACTCAGGGGCACACTGTTCCCTTGGCAAGAGGCTCTGTTCACAGTGGGGAAGACGCTTCCAGGTGAAACGATTTTCTCAGTTTAAAGTAAAAGAGTGACCAGGGTGTCTGAGTGGCTCAGTTGATGGAGAGTGCAACTCTTGAATTCGGGGTTGTGAGTTCGAGCCCCATGTTGAGTATAGAGAATACTAAAAAATAAATAAATAAGCTTTAAAAAAAAAAACCAACACAGGCACCTGTCTTGCATGATATAAGCAAAATTTAAACACCCAAAAATAAAAAAAAAATCACTTACCAGAACTGTGCAACAGACTATGACTCTATAATCACACCCAGACACACAGACACGACCCACAGACACCCACACCCCACACCTGCGCAGACGCCCTCCAACCACCTTGAACGTGAACTTACACACATGCGCGCGCACCTGTGGTTTTGGATGAGGGTATGCACAATCCTCCTGGAAGTGAATTAACCAGAATGCCAAGGCTCCATGCTAGAATAACATGGTTATAAGAGATTTTCACATTTTACCATTTTCTTAGCTTTTCAAAGGTGTGAATTCCTCCTGGAATCAAATATGGATTATGAGGGAAAAGCAGATGTTTCTTTAAGACATGACTATTTATATCATCATCCTTTATTTTAAGAAGTCACCAAGGGAGCGTTAGGTCTCCGTGGAGGGGAAGCAGGGGGAAGGCCCCGTCCAGGAGCAGGGCGGGCCGCAGGGAGGAGGCAGCCTGCAGTGCGGCCTCTCCGTGTTCCCTCCAGACTCAGCAGGCCTCCACGCCCGGCTTCCTGTCCCTGTGCCTCCCAGAGCCTCCAGCTGCATGTGCCAGCCACTGTGTCCTCCCTGCCCAAAACCTTCCTAAGGAAAAGATCCAAGTCCTCCAAACATCCAAGTCCCCCACAGAGGGGAGGGATCGCACGGGGCCGGGAAGCAGCTTGGGCCTTTGGGTTGAGAAGTCTGAGGTCCTGGGTGCCCTGGGAGGGCCAGGCTCAAGGAGGGCGTGAGCTGTTGGACCACCGACGCCGGCCCTGGGGGCTGCACAAGTGGAGGAGGGTGGAGTGGTGACCTCTACGTGCGGCATCTGGAGGACGCATGGGTTGCTGCGCAGGTCTGGTGGCCGTCTGGGAAACCACCTCTCAGGCACGGATTTGTAAGAGTTCTACATTGCCGCGCTGTCATTCTCTGTGGCCAACGCCAGGCTCCCGACAGTGACGGTGGCCGGCACACGTCAGCCACGGCACCATCGCTCCTACTAATTCTTGCTTTTTAGCCTGGCAACCCCACACACTTGTAAGTGGAAGGATTCAGTATCGGTCCCACCACTCAGAGGCTGACAGGACTCTGGCAAAGGGGACGTGCCAAGGAGTCCTGGCTCACCCCGGCTTTCTGCTCACAGAACAGCCAGCAGGCACGCCTCCCTTACGAAGGAACGGGTCCTGGGGAAGGTGCCCCTCCTCCACACACCTCTCCCATCCTTGAATACTGAGGTCATCTTAACACGAGCGGATGGGTGACTTTGGATGTTGAAAAGCGCTCCTAAGACCAAAAGGACGTCCAGGCTCCGGTTCACAGCCTGCCTGCCAATGTGCGGTTTGCATCCAAGCGTTCGAGTTTTCAGCTATAAATTAGTGCTCGTAACTCCCAACCTCATAAGACTGCTGTGAAACATTCTGAAGGTGGTGCAGGAACGCAGACTGCAAAATATGAAGTGCTCTTCCCACGACTGTAGCGGTAGCACAAGACTGGACGTGAAATGCTAGGCTCGGGAAGGTCCGTCTACACAGGGCGCAGTGAGCAAGTCGGCCGTGGGAGCCAGGGGAGGAGCGGAGGGCAGGGGGCTCTCCTGATGCCATGTTCGCTTAGCCGCTACACTGCTGTGTCGTCGTGATTTCTGTGGAGTAACGGGCAGGGTCTGCTGAACATTAGTGGGACTGAGTCCCTGAAGGCATGCCCTTGGCAGCTCTGCTGTGCTCAGGAGTCCGTCATCAAGAAAAACCAAACCAAGCCATTCCAATAGCAGCAAACCCGATAGCAAACTCTCTTTGCAGAACTGAGGCATAGCCTCAGAGACAAATGTGTGTGTGTTGTGAGGGTGTGTGTGTCTACACAGGCATACATGTGCCACAAAAACGTGTATACTTAGGGAAACGTACCTTGTTAAAATAAAAATATTAAGGCAGAATTAGAAAAAAAATTCTGTTCATTCAGAACCCTGGAGAAGGATCTTCAATGATATTTATAAGTATTGCCACACAAAAATATTAATGGAGGGTGAGCTTGTGTGTTAGAATAAAGACATAAATGCAGAAAGATAAAAGAAGCATTAATATATATCGAAAAATGTAATATTTTGTGTTTTGCTGGGGTTAATGTTTTCTGCCTTGCCAAAGACCAGGTAGCAAAAGAAACACTCGAGCTGAGCGTGGTCAGAGGAGACCTGTCCCTGTGTCACCAGCATCCTTAAGAAGACATCTCATGTCCGTGGGGCTCTGCAGTATGCATGGTGCTTTGTGATATCAGGACTCTCAGATCTTCTAACTTGGTGTCAGTAGCTCTGTCTGTTATTCCTAAAGGTCCATATGTTAAGTTAAAAAAAAAGTCCCCAAAGTATTATTTTTTCTATAGCCCTCGCTGTTTCTTATGAACTACTGCACAGGTTCGTGCAATCAGGGCCACAGGAAATCTGACTCCCAGGGTGCCCAGCAACCAACACGACGTCCATGCTTACTTCCTGCCAATGGCAGCTTGGTTTGTATATTCCACCCCTGGAGAATTTTCTTGACCTTCCACGCTATCAGCTTTCTGTCCTATTGGGTCTGCCGAGTGTTTTGTGGATGGACAATCTCTTCCAGCTTTCATGCACACCCAAATGAGAAAGAGAGAGGGCATGCCTCTTCCGAATGATGCGATGGGAAGGATTGGCTTGTACAGAGGTCCTCGAACAGGATACTACTTATATAGGGTTTGCAAGTATTTTTTTCAGCCTCTGCTTGGTACTGTTTCAGGTTTTCGTGGTTCTCTGCGGGAGTCCACATGTCAGACATGGAATCTTCAGCAGACATGCATAATGTGGTCTGAGTGGCCTGATGTCTTCTGCACAGAGTCCCTGGGCCAGCATGCGCCGAGCCAAGGCTCCCGTGTTTGGGGTCCACAGCCCGTTCCGCTGTGACACCAGCCACACGTGTTCTCCTAACAGCTACTACCCGACTACCTGCGGCATAATCACTCCTGAAAACCCACTGGGCGGATGGAAAAATGGGTTTCATGGCATAATGCCCAAGGATTTCACGACATAGGAAAAGAGTGGAATCTCGTAAAAAAGCAGCGCGGGTTTTGCATGTTAAGGTGGTTGAAAACATACGTAAATCCTTCAATATATATGACCCCTGCACCTGGAGGAAACCGTCAGCATGCTCCTGGCAGTGTGGCCCCCAGACCCTGGGTGTCCTGGAGGAGAACAACGTGGAGGTGGGAGGGGGCCAGAGCAAGGGACAGGAAAGCTCTCGTGAAAGACCCGAAGGGCCTATGCAGACCAGGCTGCGGCCAGGGAGGGAGGCCGCTGGGAGGGGTGAGCGTCAGCCTGTGGAGCTGGAGACCCACCAGGGCTTCTGGTGGCCGACCCACCATTGTCAGGAGGCCATGGGCACGCTAGACCGAGACTTTGGGATCAAAGAAACAAAGCCTGGACCTGGCTGGCTGGTCAAGCTCCCACGGGGCAGAAGCCACTTCCTGCCTCGAGTCCCAGGTGCTCCGGCTGAGTCCTAGAGTTTTTGCCGTGGGGTCCGGTTCGCAGGTTCCTGGCTCCCCGAAGCATAAAGCACACCCCTTCCTGGCCTCCAGCTCCATTTAAAACCCCTGGCAGCAGCAGCAACTGCATCCCAGAGTGGAGCCCTGGAGGGCACCCAGGGGAGCAGGAAGCCCACCCTTAGTTATTTGCAGGCTCTGGGGACGGCAGAGAAGATGTAGGACCCTGGGTCCAGGCAAGAGACCAACCCCTGGGCTGCCCCTGCTGCTGGAGGATATCTGCTGTGTGCTGTCCCGGGTCTGGAGGCCCCTTCATCAGGGCCTAGTGCTGGGGGTGGGGGGAACTGCCCATGCTGGGGGCAAGCAGGTGGGGCGCTGGGGACAATCCAGCCGCTGCAGGGTCCTGGGGTTCGGGGCTGGAGGGCCCCTTAGCAGGCCAGGCTGTGTGCTTTCAGCACTGAAGCCTTCCCACCCCACCTACTACCCTCACCAAAGCTCTCCGATTACCCTCCCTGGACTTTTTAAAATTACTCTTTAAAATGCCATTCCCTTAGGGTCTCCACACTTTTTGTTTAAATGTAAATAGTGTCTCTGTTCCAACCCCTGCAGGTTCTGGCTATAATTTGAAAGAAATGTGCTCCATTCAAATGGAGAGCCCGGTAGGATTTCTTTCAAGAATTTGCATTAAGTAATGGAAAGTCCTTTCTCAGGAACCCTGCCAGTTGCCTCTAGGAGACTTCAAGAGCCAAAAGTATATGTATAAAGACAAAAGCACTTAGTCTGCATGAAATGGAGCTTTTTAAAAAGCGACATCCACATTATTTTGAAAGGAAGGGGCGCCTTAAAATGTCTTCGCTGGAGTCTCCCATGGCCTCCACCTGATCCCTGCTACTAACTCACGTCCCTTTGAAACAAGCAGCACATGCTTCTCCCCACTGCATAGCCCTCATGAACAGAAACCCCTGCCGAAAGCTTTCGCCTTATTCACATTTAGGAGTCGGTGGACACAGAACTCTGGAAAGTGCCACGTGGCAGATGTGGGCTTCCTGCTCAGCCTGCCCGTGGAACTTTGCATTTTTTATTTTTTAAAGGTTTTATTTATTTATTTCAGAGAGGGAGAGAGCACTCCCAAGCAGGAGTGGGGGGTGGGGGAAGGGGCCCAGGGAGAGGGAGAAGCAGCTGGGAGCCTGATGCGGGGCTCGATCCTAGGACCCCGAGATCATGACCTGAGCCAAAGGCAGAGGCTTAACCCACTGAGCCACCCAGGCGCCCCGCGTGTTTGCTCTTAATCATGATATCTGCGCCCTTTTCTTAGGAATACGAGATGAGGTCACGTTCCTCATCTCAGAGCTAGACCCGAGGGCGGGCCTGGCAGGATGTGGGCACAGCCCTTCCACCTTGGCTTCAAGGTCCCAGAGGAGGGCAGGAGAAGCAGGTTAAAACTGGAGAGGGGAAATCAGGAACTTCACGTGGAAGAAACCATAACCCAAGCGAGAGAAACACATCGTCCATCACACTCCGGCCTGGAAGACAGTTTCACAAGGATGGAAATGACAGGGAATGGCGGGGCTTGCAGGCCGCGGGACAAAGAGCAGAATTGCCTGTGAAAGACGGCGAGGAGTTAATGGAACAAACCCTCACCAGTGTCCAAAATTACAAGGAGCAAAGCCAGCAGTCCTGGAAACGAGGTCACGCAGAAAAGGAAGAGGACGGAAAGTCAAGCGTTTGGAAGATCATGAACGATCCCCAAACACCAGAACCTGCCCCAGGTCAGGCGGAGGAGTCCACGGATCGGAGAGCACAGCCAATGGCGAAGAAAGCGTTCCAAAATGAAAGCAAGGAAATTTCCTCCAAGCACCCAAGTTTGGGGAACCAGATTTTTCCTTTTTTTTTTTTTTAAAATTTCTTTTCAGCATAACAGAATTCCCCAAACCATTAAAACATGGTCAGTCTACAAAATTCTGTTTCCTGAAGTTCTGAACCGTATTAATAGTTTCTTGTCTACGTTACAAAGACCTCGTTTTGATAACAGTTTAACAATTATTGACTACCCGTGCTGGGCATTCACAATGCTGAAGCGATGCGAGTTTTAGATGAGAAATTACACCTTAAATTATCACCTTATTACTGTATTCTGGAAGCTGCGCTCTTTTTTGTTGGAAGAGTCAGGTAAATGATGACATAGAACTTTTTATCGTGGCGAAGATCCAAAGAATTTTCTAAGAAACTTCTGTGAGTTGGTAATTATATTTCTCATTATGCGCTGATATATCCTTAAATAGGTAAAAGTGAATCAAATTATATAAAATGGAATATTTTCCCAGTAACTGATTTTGCTGTTTTATTTTACTCTAAATTAGGTTTCTATGTAGGTAATATCTCTTAATATTTTAATTTGATCTTCCTCTCTACTCCCTAATTTGTCTTCCTAACACACACACACACTCGTACACACAACACACACACGTACACACACAATTTTGCCTTCTCTCAAGCTCTCCAGAAGAATATTTTTTACAGCATTTCTGATATGCAAACAATGGACGCTCAGTATCTTTCTGAGAAGACTGGACGGTTCTGTTCCTGCTGTCAAGTGTCCTAACACGGTGACAAAATTCACTGAATCAACTCATGAAGCCTGCCTGCTTTGCAGTTAAGAAAACTGGGCCCTGGAATCAGGACGTTGCCAGGACTAGAAGGACAAGTTCATTCCAGAGGCTGGTCCAACACTCGGGCGTGGGGACCCCTCTTTGTCGGGAATGCAGAAACTGCAAACTCAAACCAGCCAAATCGATAACTAGTGTGTCTTGGGTGTGTATTGTGCATATGAGGACGTTTTGTACACGAGGAGCTTACAATCTCAAAAGCGCTGTGCCGTGCACGGGTCCGACGTTTCAGGGCGGTTTACAAAGTGGAAACGAGGGCATCCCACCTCTCCAGTGACTGGTTGCCACAGGGGGGGATGTCCAGACGGCGGGGGATCGGAGAAGGTGTGTTGTCTCATACCATTTTTAAGACGATGGCTAAAGTTCCTCTTTCCATTTCAGAGGCATTTCCAAGAGATCACCTAAGTTTCCCATACGCTCATGAAATAAGCTGGGTTTGGTCTTGCTCTTGGCATTGAAGTGGTTTTGTCTGCTCAGGGAACCCTCAAGTCCTGTCTTTATTTTGTATTTAATGCTAACAACCCTCCACTCACACTCATTCTTTCGACAGGCCAAGTGTGAGTCAAGGCTGGCTGGCTCCTCTTCTCCCCTCACACAGCACGTCCTCACTGGGAGGTGCTCCATGGAGACCGAACCTTCCAGAACATGGATCCGCGCCAGCCGTCCTTCCAGGGCTCACCTCTCGGAGGCAGCTTCGAGTGGACCCCGACCTGCAGGGTTCTCCCCACATAACCACAGTCAGGCTCCGCCTGGTCGCGCAGCCTCTCCACACAGACTTCTTCCCGCTGTGCTGTGGCTTCTCGCAGCGCTAACCCCTTCTCCTAATTAATGTGTGTTTCCTCTCGTCTCCGCTCCCTACTGTCTTCCGTGTGGACCACACAGACACCCCGGGGAGTGCCTCCATGGGGAGAGCCCACTTCCCCTCCCGCCCTCACAGAGGTCACGGGGCTTATAAAGAACGTGTTTCATTCTCTCTCTGAGCAGGCTGGGACCAAGTGGCATTGGGAATTCACTGTCCCGCCGGACGCAGGTTAATTTCCTATTGTTCTCCGTACACTTAGCACCGTCTAATATGTTACCCGTTCACATGTTGACCCAACCGGATCTCCTCGCCAGCGCGCGGGAGCGATGGGCCAGGAGCACACGTCTCTGTTACGGTACCGGTTTCCTCCGTGCCTGGCTTACTGCAGTTACACAGTTCATATTTGATTACTGGAAGGATTAACCAGGGAATTCACAATATCAAAAAGTTAAATTAAGTGTATATTAGTTGAAGCTACAGTTTTCCCCTGGTTGTTTTATGGGACGCGCTGAGACAGTGATTGAATTTCAGGAAATGTCACAGCACCGCATCTGAAAACATTTGCCTATTTCTTTGCACCTGTTAAATCTGCATAGTGACTATGCATTTTTTTAAAAACTCCTCCATATTTCATATAGCCTCTGTGTTCTAGTAGAACTGTTCTTCTTCTTCTTCTTTTTTTTTTTTTTTAAGATTTTATTCATTTATGTGACAGAGAGCGAGAGACGGAATACAAGCTGGGGACTAGGAGAGGGAGAACCCGGCTTCCCGCCAAGCAGGGAGCCCGAGGCGGGGCTGGATCCTGGGACCCTGGGATCATGACCTGACACGAAGGCAGATGTTTAACCGACGGAGCCACCCAGGCGCCCCTAGTAGAATTGTTCTACCCGAGGCTGACCGCTGCTCCTACCGGGGAGGGCTTTTCCTGGGATGCGGAGGGCTCCGGCTCAGATATGGATCCATGTAAACAGAACGGGTGCCATCAACATAACAATGCATTCTTCTCCCTATTTCCCAGTGTGTGTGCGCAATATGGGACCATCAGGACATAATGCTATTTGATAGAATGAACAAAACATTAATAATCTGCCAAAAATCAGCTGAGCATATCTTAGCCATAATGATAATGCTCTCTGCGTTAAAGGACCAGCCTGGCAGTTCTACTTACTTTGACTCCACTATGGAATTACAATACATCGTTTGCAATCAGAGTAATGCGTGGGGATTCCTACGAAGGAGTACTGACTTTCTCGTGGCTAGTTTCTATGGCCAGTTTCTCGGACTACAGAGTCTGAGTCTAAAAGCAATTTGGTAACAGTTCTGCACAATTTTGTCTTCTCCTTGCAAGGTCTCCTAAGAGTATGAGAGAGTTCGAAAGGAAAACAGGGATCCAAACATCCAGAAAAGTACTGACGTGAAGTCCATGAAAAAGAAAGGCAGAATTAGGGGGCAAGGCGGCAGAGGTCACGTTCCTGGTCTTGAGTGCTCCTATTACAGTCAATGCCTACACTTCACTTCCAGGGGTACGAGCCACTGTGCGTGCTGGGTTGGTGGTTAATCCTCACCAGAAGATACATTATCCAGTGGCATTGCGCTCGCTGAATAAATATGTATCAAATATTTGCAGCCCTCGCTGGGAAACAAAGATGGATAATACAAAACTATGGACATCCGGTGAGGACAAGGAAGGGTGTGTAGGTGCATTCAGGAGCAACTTCTTGAGTGAATTTGGTCAAAGTAAGGTGTTGTCCTAACGATAGGGATGGAGTCAGTAGTGACTTGGCAGCACTGGGGAAGGCAAGAGACTTGTTTCCACCGGGTTCATAAGGAGCAGAAGCAATTTGCCAGGCACTTAGAATAAGTGATTTAAAGCGAAGGAGCACAGGAAAAGTCACCTCTTTCTTTCCGTAATTGGTTCAGGGTCATGGGCGTGTGGGGAAGAAGAGATGGTGAGGCGGGCGGTGCCGTTAGGGTTAAGGCAGCGTGGATCATAAAGCACCTTGCACAACCAGCCAAAGATTTAAAAATGCGATCCTTGGTAGAATGCACCTTTGAAAAATGTTACTTAATTGTTTAGACATACAAGTTTTAAGGATTAAGATTTATCCCGGAGATTTTAATTATAAATCCACCAGGTTTTAGGTTTTCTCAAAGGAGTCAGGGTTGCACAGCTATCAGGGCTATGGAGAACCGAGCGTGAGAAGGGGATAGTGGTGGAGAAAGCATTTAAGAGCCTCTCATCAGAACATAGGCAAGAGATGACAAGTGTTGGAACTTAAGCCTGGAGTTATTTCTAAGATTTATGACGCTAGAATAGAGAGGATCAGATAAGTAATTGCTGGGCTGGGGAAGGGGTATCAGAGGTGGGGGCAGAGCGATGCTGGCATTTCCAACCTGGAAGATAGAGGGTCAGACCGCTAAACGGTATCGAGAACCAGAGGGGATAAAAAGCAAAGAAACAGAGGGTGATACAGTTCTGGCCAAAGTAAGCTTGAAGACTTGATAGACCATCCAGGCACAGATGCGTATGTCGAAGGGAGGTTGTCCCTGGAGATACGGTCTTGATGTTCACTAGTCTATAGATAGAACTTTGGGCCGTGGGAATGGTGATGTTTCCCAGCCAAATCGTAGATCAAGGTTAGGAGAACAGCATTGTTCTCCTATTGGATTGGCATTGGATTTGGGGCAAAGATTTTGTTTTAGTCGCTTAATTTAATGGTTATTTCTCAGTTCTCATCTTAACAAACATCTTAGGTCCATGTGACGTGATTAGTCATGTTCTCTTTGGGATCATTTCTTCACTAGGCTAGTGTACCTCCAGATTTCCTCCCGTCTGCAGAATACTACCCTCCTTTAATGGATCCACTTCCTGTGCCCGGTGTAGACATGTTTCAATAATTTGGGGACCTGTCCTTGGCCTTACTCTTTTCCCTATTAATACTTACGACCTAGGTGGTCTAATTTGGACTTTGGGACATCACCGAGATGGTGACAAAGATAATTCCCGACTCCACTCCCCCTCACGAGAGCAGGAACGGCTATTCAAGAACAAGACATGACTGGGGGCGAGGCTGAAGCTCCCCTTGCACCACAGAGACCAAGGCCGACTGCATGAGGAGGGCAAGAGGCGTGGCTACGCACTGCCCACGTGGCTGCTCCCCCAGGCCAGCAGTGCTCCAAGCCAAGAGGTCTCCCCTGTGCCTCTCATTCCTCCAGTGGTAAAAAGGAAATCACCACAGCCCACAATCTCACACAGCCTTTCACTGGCTTCTATCACTCCTCCAGTTCACACCGAACCACAAAAAGCCCCGAATACCCAGAGGGGTCTTGAGAAAGGACAAAGCTGGAGTCATCACACGTCCTCATTTCAAAATCCGTTACAGAGCTCTAGTATTAAACCAGTGTGGTAGTGACATAAAACTGTCCCAGGGACCAACAAAGCAGAGCAGAGAGCTCAGAAGTAAACCCACACCACATAAGGCCAACTGACCTTCCACAAGGGTGCCAAGGACAACAATGGGGAAAGGATAGTTTCTTCAATAAACACTGGAAAACTGAATATCCACCTACGAAATAATGAAATCAGGCCTCTTTTTATGCCGTACGCAAAAATCACCTCAAAATGGATTAAAAATGTAAGATAAAAAAAACTGTAAAACTTCTAGAAGAGAGCAGAGGAGAAAAGCTTCTTGACACTGTCCTTGCAAAGGATTTCTCACATGTGCTTCAGCCAACAGGCCTTCATGAGCTCTGGCTGCTGGCTGCTCTCCATGTTCATTTCTATTTCCTTTGCTGCTTGTTTTGCCAGTTCCGATCCAGTGCCCCCTTGCTTTCCCTAGAAGACATCAATCAGCATCTGATCTCAGGGCGAGGATGTGGAGAAATCGGACGCTCGTGCATTGCTGGTGGGTTGTATATGATGCAGGTGCTGTGGAGAACAGCTCCGTGCATCTCCAAACGTCAGGTGTGGAATTGCCGTGTGACCCAGCGATCTCACTCCTAGGTATATATCAAAAAGAATTAAGAACAGGGACTCAAGCAAGTACAAGGAAACTCGTGTCCACAGCAGCACTCTTTACAGCAGGCGAAGGGTGAAGACGACCCAAAGTTCATCAGTGGATGAATGGGCGAACACGTTGTGGGGCAGAGATAACATGGAACATCAATTAGCCCTCAAAAGGAATAAAACACTAATGGCTGCTGCAGGGTGGGTGAACTTCCAAAACATGCTGAGTTACAGCAGCCGGACAGAAGAGGTCACATATCGTATGTTTCTTTTTATATGAAATACCCAGACTAGATAAATCCTTAGAGACAGAACACAGACAGGTGCAGTGGGGAGACATGGCTTAATGGGTAGGAGGTTCATTCTGGAACTAGTGGTAGTGGCGGCACAACATTGCGAACTTTCTAGAGAGTGGTTGATTTTATGTTGTATGAATTTCACCTCAAAAAGTTATCTTCAAATGTTACCCCAGGGCATTTGCATGTGCTGTTTCTTCTGAGCTGCCTATACCCTGCCCACAGAATGGTCCCCACCAAAATGTTATGGGCTTAGAGGACTATTCTGCCTCTAAAAATAGCATCCTTGGGGCGCCTGGGTGGCTCAGTGGGTTAAGTCTCTGCCTTCAGCTCAGGTCATGATCTCAGGGTCCTGGGATCGAGCCCCGCATCGGGCTCTCTGCACAGCAGGGAGCCCACTTCCCCCTTTCTCTCTGCCTGCCTCTCTGCCTACTTGTGATCTCTCTCTGTCAAATAAATAAATAAAATCTTTAAAAAAATAGCATCCTCTTCCCTCCCTACCTTCCTACCTTAGTTTATGTTTCCTGCTCTCAAGTGGATATCGTATTATAAATGCATGTATGTGTGCACACAGCTGGGGGCTGTGTGGTCTACCATGGGTTTCTATCCTCATTCTGCTACTATTGACCATGTACCTCTGTGACCTCAATTTAAGGTCATCTGAACTTCTTTAATCTTCAGTAAATGAAAATGAGAAGACTGGCGTTTTCTGTTTGGTCATCAGAATTAAGTGAGCTAATGCCTATAGGGCTACTGACACGGTGCCGGGGCATGTGGTAGGTCCTTCATGCACTGCGGTCATTAACCTCAGCACGTCAGCGCAGACTTATGATCTAGAGGAGGTGAAAGAAAGAAGGTTCTTGAGGGGGGGGTCATGCCGTTTGCTGAACCTGAAAATCATTCTATGGATCACAACGCAGGAAAAGGCTAGGAGGCAGTGGCCCCAGGTCCATTTCCAGAGGGTGACTGAGGCCGGGGGGGGCTGCAGGCCAACATCACCCACTGCCCCTGGCAGAGTGGGAAGATTTGGAGATTCCCAGAAACGTTAAGGCAACGAAGGGGTGTTGGTTTTTCGGGTGCTGGTTTTGGATGAGACTTAAACAGGGTTGAAGGTGAAGAGTCAAGAGAGGAGCATTAAAAAGGTCCGAAGGAGACCAGAGGCGGAGTTCCCGACAAGGGACAAGGCAGAGGAGGGGACACCGTGCACAAGCACCAGCGTTGGCCGCGAGCTCACGCCTGTTGTAAGGCTGCCGCACTGAGCCTGCTGGGGCGAGCCCCAGCCTCTGCACGCCGGGGCTGAGTCGTCCCAGCACACCCCCACGCTGCCCGCCCCAGCCCCCCTCCAGCTGTGCAGAGAGGTAATCGAATCCGTGGTGGTGAGTTAGCACTGGGGCACAGGTGCCCAGGGGTATTCCATGGGGGACGGAAGGCACAGGGCTGCTGGGATCCAGTAGCTCATCGGAGCATGTTTTAGGACAATTTTTTTTAATGGGAATTAAGGAACGGTATTTTTTTCAGATTCGGTGTATTTCAAGCTTTTATCAATACTGTACGCCATGTATTACTGCTATCAGGAGCGTTTCCACACGCACACCTCCCGACACAACAGCAATCGAGATTTCGCTGCTCGTGCTTTATTTATCCCTGTTTCGTTCCTTTCTTGTTGTTGAGGTTTAAAGCAAAATCAGCACTTCCTGACATCTCACTCCTGCCCTACTTTACTGAGTATTTCAAAAGACAAAAACAATTAAGGACCGTCTGCTCAGGTCATGACCCCTGGGATGGAGCCCCGAGGAGGGCTCCCTGCTCAGTGAGGCGTCCACTCCTCCGTCTCCCTCTGCCCTCCCCCACGTGTGCGCACGCTCTCTCTATCAAATACATAAACAAAATCTTTTTGAAGACCGTGATCTCCATGCCTTTACAACAGTTAAGAGGACGAGTCATAATTTCTCAGCAACTGTAAGAATAGCTCGATACACAAACACGTCAAATGAAGTCATATCAAAAATGTCTTTGTACCTATATTTCTTTCCTTCAAAGCTGGACCAGAACCACATCAGTCAAACCCAGAAAATGTTCCACACACTGCCTTCAGCTTCACCTCTCAATTCCTCTTTGACGGAGCTTCTTTCCCGGCTCTCATTTTATGAGGTTGATTTGCTGAATTAAGTGGGTCAGCTGTTCTTTAGAATACCATGAGTTCCGGTTGTGCCGTCTCTCCTCAAGGTGTCGTTTAAAGTTCACTGTGCCCTGGGCAGCCGTAACTGGAAACTCCGGGGGTTTTTGAGATCCAGGTTCAGCACTTTCGTCCAGGATGACTTCCAGGTGACAAAGGGTGTGTCGGCTCACCCCATCGGGGAGACGTCCACTCATCTCCTCTTTCACGGTGTGCCGGGACCCCTGAGGGGATGAGGAGGTGGGCCTAGTCTCTTCGTCAAGCCTCACCTGAGTCTCTTGTCAGTGACCTACAGGGAAGATGCGAGGGGAGGATGCCAGATGGCGTCTCTCTCCCCATGTAACTCCTTCCACAATTGTTACCTGGAATTCCTCTGGAGAAAAACCATCCTTCATCAACTTCTACTCTCTGGATCCCTGAAATACATCAGTGCCAGAAAGGCAGAAGTTCTGAATAAAATAGTCCCTTCAGTCATGATCCTGAGGGTTTTGTTCATTTCTCGGTTTTGTTCTTTTTTCCTATATACAATTGTAGATTCATGGATTTGTCTCTATTCACCAAGCTTGACTCAAAGAGTCATGATTTCAACAGTCCACCCATCCACTTGGCATCATCTAACTGTAGTGTCTCTTATAACATAAAGCTAAAAGATTTCATCAATTTTTCCCAAAAGGGAGCACATGTGCACCCAAAACTCTGTATACAATGTTTATAGCCGCTTTTTCCATAATCGTCTGAATTTGGAAGCAATCAAAAATCCCGCATTGGGGACAAATGGGTAAATACACTGGTCCATCCAGGCAATAGAAGAATATTCGCTGCTAAAAAAGAAATGAGCTCGCAGTCCATGAAAAGACATGAGGGAACCTTAAACGCGTATCGCTAAGTGAGAGAAGCCGGTCTGAGAAAGTGGTATAACGTAGGGTTCCAACTGTGTGACATTCTGGAAAAGGCAAAAATCCAAGCATCGTAGGAAGTCAGGGGTTGTCAGGGGTGATAGAGAGGGTGGGATGCGTAGGCAGAGCCCGGAGGACTCCTAGGACACCATACTGTAACGTGGATGCTGCCGGTACACGTTTGTCCCGTCCCGTAGAAGAGCAGCTCGGATGACGGTGTGAACCGATCACGGCGTCAGTGTTGGCTCATCGATCAAGTCATGGGCTGGGCGTGGGCGGAGAAAGATGAGCTCAAACACAGCCTGTAAAATGTGACCATAAGGGGCCGGGGAGAGAGGGGCAGGGGACCAGCAAGACAGCCCTCTCTGCTGAGGCCAGAGGCCATCGATGGCTCTACTGCAATCACCAGACCTCCAGGTCACATGACACGTTCCCAGGTGCTCAGCAGGTGTCCAGCATGGAAGGAAGCTGAGTGCGAAAGTCCGGCTCTGAGGAAACAGGTCGGCCTCTCTGGGATCTACCCCTTGGAGGTAAACAAAGTTGTGAGTAAATGACAGAAAAGCCAAAGCTCTGAAGTCTCCCTGAAGCTGGAAACACGCATCCTGGGAGGGGGCGAGAGGCAGGACCTGTGAAGACTGTGACAGCAGAAGGGCTCCGTGCCAGCAGCTCACCGGCT
Organism: Mellivora capensis; assembly: GCA_004024625.1. Lineage (NCBI taxonomy): Eukaryota > Metazoa > Chordata > Mammalia > Carnivora > Mustelidae > Mellivora > Mellivora capensis. The sequence continues at coordinate 29,863 of PISX010004780.1, read as the reverse complement.
CTGAGTTCAAGTCTTGGGAATGGCTGGCGTGAAGGGGAAGGGGAGGTGATTTGGGTTACCCGCTCTGAGGCTGAGCTTGCATTTAGAATTAGGAGCAAACACACCTCCCGACTGAGCGATAAAGGAGGTAGGACAGGTAAGGCAGGGTTGCGGGGTGTCAGCTGGTAGGACAAGCAGCCGGCCCGGTGGATTCGGCTTGCAGTGGGAAGGCTGCTAGACGAGCCTGAGTTCTCAAGAAACACTTTGGTCCGCACGGCCCCTGCACCGCCGAGCATCCTCCCTGTCCTTTGTCGGATAGCCCTGGGCACTGCCGCTCGAGACCCTCGGTGAAATGACGGATTCACTGACGTTCAGTGACATAATTGCGGTGTCAAGGGTGTTAAATAGGATCCTGAGTGAAGAAATTAGCTAAAATCATGCCCAATGTTGGTGTGAGATCCAAATACACCTAAGAAATGTGCAGAGTTGTTAAATGTTTTGTTTTTGCCCTTTTCACAAATTACCGGTAAGGATGGTCCGTCTAACTTGAACTCTCAGTTCAGGGATCCCTGCCTTACGGTATCGAGAGTCTCTCACCCTTAAAGCCACACCTACATGTCCCTGGAAGTGGGCAGACCAAGACAAAGGAAAGCTGGTACAGGGAGCATCTTGCTTTTTCTCTTCAGTAAAACATCATCCCACGAGATGAGCCTGGCACTGAGAGCTGTCAACGCTCATAACACGTGTGTGGCCGTTCATGCCATTGTACGTCTGTGTCTGAGAGTCCCGTGGTACCGAACGTATCTGTCCTTTACCTGCAGGACAGCGCACCTGTGGCCCCACCTGCCCCCGAGAACAGCTGCCTCGGGCCGGCTCCCCCGAGACCGCCCGCCGTGCGGACACCAGAGCCATGGTTCCAGGGGCGCTGAGCCTCCAGATGAAGGCCAAGCCATCGCCCCGAGGATTGCTTCATTGTCACCTTTACAGCAGCCTTTGTCCTCGGGGCAGGTGAGTCCTATCTGGGACCGTTTCCTCCTCTACGCTGAGGGGGTCATAAATGCTCCCTGCCCCTTCCACCGTTGACGGGAGGCTTCCAGATCCTGTGTGCAAAGTCCCCGGCACCTGAGTTCTCCGGAAGCGGCAACTACCGTGTCCATGGATTTTATCAGAACTTGGGCGCTTGTGTGCAGCTTGCCTCCAAGTCACATACACCGGCTCACCCCGGCGTTGTTCCGCGGGAAGATGTTTTCCTGTGAGTTCTTAACACGCTCCCCTTGTCTCCCCAGCTTCTGAACACATGGAACATGGGACAGATGCTTGGGAGCCTATTTCTGATTGAAACGACCTTGGAAATTTACAGGATTTGGCTTTGAGCCCTTGGTCCCCTGATGCCCGTGGATACAGCCACGGGGGAGAGGCGGTCAGATCTGGATTGGAATGGATGCCCCCGCCCCCAGTAAATACCTCAGAACTCACTGGTTTGGAAGCAGTCTTTATTTCACACATCCTTTTTAAACATATTCGCTCTGTCACAAAAACAGATTTCAGGATGTGGAGCCATAAAAATATTCTGGACAGCAAGAATATCACAGAGCCGATAGAGTGATGTTAATTATTGACTCGAAGGGGAGATCACACTTTTCCAGACGATTTCCTCCTGCTCTGAACTCCGGGCTTCTCAAGGCTGGACCTGCCTGGGCTTTATTTCCAATTCTGAATCTCACCAGCTTGGTGACCTGGGGAAACTACTTAGGGTCTGTGACCATCAGGGTCCTTGTTTATTAAATAGGAATAATTGATGCTTTTTTTGACATTACATCTTATGCTGTTAGTGTGTCTTTCTCCCTATCATGAAAATTAAAGGGATCATTCTATCTCTGAGCCTGGCTGTTGGCATTAAATCTTAGTCTTCTTCCTCTTTTCCCTCCTTTCAATGTTTTACCCATGTCCTCGGAATCGTCAGCGCTCTTTGAGGTTGTCTTTCCCACGGGCAAGCTATCTTTTATGGGCTTATACTTGCTCTTGTATTATTCTGGCAACAAGTTTTTTGGTTTTTGGTTTTTGGTTTTGTTTTTTGTTGTTTTTTTTTAATAAAGCATGAAGAGGAGCTCCTGGGTGGCTCAGTCAGGTGAGCGTCGGACTCTTGATTTCAGTTCAGGTCATGGTCTCAGGGTGGTGAGATCGAGCCTTGTGTGGGGCTCAGTGATCAGCAGGGAGTCTGCTTGAGATTCTGTCCCTCTCCCTCTGCCCCTCCCCTGTATGCTCTATAAATACATAAATAAAGTCTTTGTTTTTTAAGATTTTATTTTTATGAGAGAGAGAGCACAGGCAGGGGGAAGAAAAAGAGGGAGAAGCAGAATCCTCACTGAGCAGGGACCCCAAAGTGGGGTTCAATCCCTAGACCCCAAGATCATGACCTGAACCGAAGGCAGATGCTTAATTGACTGAGCCACCCAGCCATCCCAATAAATAAAGTCTTAAGAAAAGTGCGAAGTAAATCTCCTGCTGACTGTTTTGAAGTCACATTGAATTCTGGGCGAGAACACATGCCAAAGGCTATGCACACTCCAGCATGATCAGGAAAAGATCACCTTCCTCCTGCCTCTGCCATAATTGTCTCCTGGTCCACCTGAGTGCATCACCTGGTCTCTTTCTCCCTGTGGGTCCTGCTGCACCTGCACCTGAGGAATGAATCTGGTCCTGGAGACCACAGCAATCCTGGGACCTTCGGTGGGGAGGCGTCGCCTCTGCCCCCACTGCTCCCACGTCCCCCAGAGGGTCAGGGTGAGTCCTGGCTGCCCCGGGAGAGCCTGTGGCTGTGCTCAGCCCATCGGCACTACGGTTCCAGACCCGACCTCCAGCTCTGGTTCCGCTGGTCCCGAACTTTTCAAGTCTTCTGAGGCTGAGAGTTCAGCACATCATTTTAGTGCCTCTGCCTGGGAGGGAAAGACAGAGGGAGGGAGTTGAGGTGCCATGATGAGAGGTGGCGAAAAGTACACCCGCTCAAAGGAAACGGCTCATGGCCGGTGGCCGACAAGTGAACAAGGACAGAGGATTGTCTGAAAGTCCTCAAACTCAGGGCAGCGCCTCTCCACCTGGCTTTCCACACTGCTCCGGGGAGGTTCTTTGCAAAGAGCAGAGGAAGGCGCCCACAGAGCTCACCGTGAGCCCCGGACTGGGTGCCGGTCGCAGGAGAGTGTCATGGCCTTTCACACACCTCCCCCCCCCCAGAAGTAAGAGCAGAATGCCAGGACAACTACCAGATGAATTATCGTGAGCACCAGAGAGAAGTTCAGGCAGGTGGGATGTAAGTGGGAAACACACACACACAGCCTCACAGAAGCTCTGTGGGCTCCTTCCGGGGGACCCGGCCGCCTCCCGCCCACCTGCTCTGCGTGCAGGGGGAAAAGTCGCAGCGGGAGGTGGCCGGGTGAGGGTAGAGCCCGCCCCTGTGCGACGGAGGCTGCAGGAGCCCGGATCCTACGCCAGAGCAGTACTCAACCCAGAAAAGGCCTGAGGTCAGGGGAGAGCGACGTCAACTCCTGAACAACTCGGAATGGGACGCACATCTGTGAACGCAAGATATTCCAGAGAGACACGAGGGAGCACAGGGATGCCCATCGCGGCTACGCACGGCTGTCTCTGAGCCCGGAAACCCCTGCCTGGAACCTCGGCGCTGAACACGGAATCGCATTGCTTTACCGGGAGAGCGAAGGGGGTTCGTGCGGCAGGAGGGGTCGGTCAAGGACTCACCACCTCAGGACAAAGAGAGGCCCCGGACAGACTGGACCACTTTCGGTATCATTATATTTATGCAACAATCGTGCAACACGGATGCATCAAGGACAAGAGGGAGAGAGGGAAGGATGGGAGACTGGGAGAGTAGGCAAGGGGATGGGGGGAAGGAAAGAAAGAGGGAAGGGAGGGAGGAACAGAGGGAAGAAAGAGGCAAAAAAAAAAAAAGATGAAGCCTCTTGTTAGGAAAAAAAATCTAAACCCAAGGAAATAAGAAACTCACTAATATTTTGTTCCATACAGAAGCAATTACAAATAATGAGTTTATTTTTAAGGGACTTCAAAGCGTGGGATATTAAAATAAAAGTAGCTACAATTACAGACTGTGGAGATGAAAAAGTTACCCAAAAAATCAATATAGTCCTGAACATGAGAAGAAAATAGGGAGAGCAAAGAAAAGGGAGAAGAGCTCAGAACTAGCTCACTGCTGTAGAAAAAGAGGACTTAAAAAGCTACTCTGAATGCGGAATAAGGAACAAGTTGATTAATGCGATTAAAGGAAAGATAATGTATTATGGAGAACAAACAGATCATCTAAAACTAAGATAATTAGTGTCTTTGTAGTAAAGAATCCTCAAGGGAAACAAAATTTTGTTGGGAGATAGAATGAAGTGATTTTTACACAAATGAAGGAAATACTGCTTACACAGACCACAAAGGCACAAGGGGTCCCAGGAAAACCGACACAAAATAGCCAACACGGACACGTATCTTATTCACGTGAGTGAATTTTAACGGAGGACAAGAGGGATTTCTTCCAACCACCAACAGACAAAGCAAGTTCCTTAAGAGGAGGAAAACCAAAATGGCCTTGGATGTCCCCAGAGCAAGGTGTGATGTCGTAAAGGAGAGTTCTGAGGGAAAGAGGGCAGAGTCCAGGAAGGCCCTCTTCAGGACTTTGTCACTCGAGGGCAGGGAGCAGACAGACCTTCTCAGCCATGAAGGAAGTCACGGCACCCATGAGCACTCCCTGAACAAGAGCCGGCAGCAGTGGAACGTGGCCAGGCCAGAGTTCGAGCCAGAAGGCGGGAGGGGTTGGAGCCTGACCCCGATGTCAAAGGTTGGGGAGGACGAGCTTGAGTGGATATCAAGGGTGTGTGGGGGGGATTCTTTTATTTCTTTTTAGGATTTTTTTTATTTATCTGAGAGAGAGAGAGTGAGCAAGAGAGAGAGCAGGAGCACAGAGAGAGAAACGGGAGGAGAGAGTAGACAGGAAAGAGGGGGGAGAGGGGTAAGGAGGGGAGAGGAGGGAGGGGCAGAAGCAGACTCCCCGCTGAGCTGGGATCCCGATGCAGGACTCCGATCCCAGGACCCTGGGAGCATGACCCGAGTGAAAGGCAGATGCTTAACCGCCTGAGCCACCAGGTGCCCCATGTGTGGGGGTTCTTGATAACTGATTCGGCAAGAGTCTTTGCTAAAACTGGGCTCAGCAGCCCACGGAGGGGGACCATGGATGAGCCTCGCAAGGAGGGCTCAGGGTAGCCTGTCTCAAGGAACTAGTTTTTTGCGAAGTAGAAAGATAAGAAATCACACGTGCTGAAAACAGGATAAAGTATAATGTCTGAAGTTATGCCTAAGAAAATAAAAGCAGCAAAGAAAATGGCAATATATTTAAATAGCAGAAAGATGACTGACCATATTTCATGCCAAAATAAGTTTAAACACCAATACTAACATCTGAAGCAGAACTAAAAGTAAATTACTCTTGAAAAAGAAATGTCCTTAATGAATCCACCTGGGCAACAAAGTCGCCAACATCTCCTGTTGCAACATTACTCTTTCCCTCTGTGACCTTGTGACTTTAACTCCCAGCGGACCTCAGCAGGTCCAGCATGCTTGCTGGTACGGAATTCCCAGCATAAAAATGGGTGCGGGCCCTTTGCAGAAGTGGGGGGAAATCTTGTTCCTTCTACACCAGTGTGAAATTCCAACATCCTTCTTTCCAGTGAGATCAGGGCCAAAGTGGCGAGAGCTACATTTTCGATGCATCATTTGAAGATCTTTCTGCCACGTGGACGGTGGCTGATGTGGGCACGTGGTAGGGTTATTCTTAGTATAAGACACATGCTCCTTCTACAGAACACACACTTATCAAGAAAATAATGAAACAAAATCATAGTTTCGCGAGGCTCTCTTGCCAGGATGTTGCTAGGCAAAACAATGACTTTGGCAGATTTAAAAATAGATACGGCATTTTTTGCTGGAGCATTCGTTTTCACGGGATGGAAACCTCTCCACCAGGAAGTCTGCGTCCTTCCTCTTGTTCATCCTTTGCTTTCCTCTTGGATCTGTGTTAGCTGGGACAATGGGGGCTGATCATAACTCAACATACTTTGAGGTAATTCTACAATTTTTGTACTATGGAAAATTTCAAACCTACCCAAAGCTAATGTTGTGGGACCATGGCCCTCCCTGCACCCAGCGTCCATCTTCAGTAAGCATCAAACCATGGGCAGGTTTGGCTCACTCATGTCCCCTTCCATTCCTGGGATTTCTGGGATATTTCAGAGCAAATTCCAGGCACCGCGCCATTCCACTTGTCCATATTTTATTGTGCACTGCTAGCACCTATGCTCTTTTTATGTCTTTATCATGCCATGAACATGCCTAAAATTAACATATTTCTTCACATCATCCAATATACAGTCCATACTCAGATTGTCTCGATTACCTCAGTGATATCTTTTCACGGCAAAGTTGTTTGAATCGGAGTCCAGACAGTATCTGTAAAACGGATTTGGTTCTTCTCTCTGCTTAGATTTTCCTACTGACTGTTTCAGGGAGCTGGGCAAGATCTGAACCACTTACCCTGTAGAATCCTCACATTCTGACGTCGGTAAATGACTTCCTCATGGGGTCATTAAGTTTCTCTTTCTCAGCATGTGTCCTATCAACAGGGTGGCGAGACACAGAGTGATGATGAACTTCAAATTAACTTTTCTTCAACAATACTTCGCAGATGGTGTCTTGACCATCCTCTCACATTAGTGGTGAGGAGTTTGATTTCATGTGGTCTCACTCCCAGTGATTCTGAGACCCACGAGAACATCCACGACGTGTCAGGGCGGTCTTGCCGATATAGAATTCCACGTCCACTGGTCCTTCAGTGACTTTAGACCACAGGAGGTCACAAAACAACTTTCTGACTTCCACCACTGCCTCTGCATTCATTAGTTGGAATTTCATACATGGAGAGACGCTCTTATTACGTAGCTGTTGTCAACTCTGAAAAAGAGATGAATTTCATTCTTTCCAGTTACTTTCACATTTTTAGAACAGTGAGGTGATATCTTAGCAATTACCAATGGGGAATAGTAAGATCTTTTTTTTTCTTCAAATATCATTTTGTCATAATTGATTTTTAAAATACATTCTTTTTTTAATTTTTTTTTTAATTTATTTATTTGTCAGAGAGGGAGAGAGAGAGAACGAGCACAGGCAGACAGAGTGGCAGCAGAGGCAGAGGGAGAAGCAGGCTCCCTGCCGAGCAAGGAGCCCGATGTGGGACTCGATCCCAGGACGCTGGGATCATGACCTGAGCCGGGATCATGACCTGAGCCGAAGGCAGCTGCTTAACCAACTGAGCCACCCAGGCGTCCCCTCTTTTTTTAATTTTATAGTACATCCAGACTTACATATAAGATGTGAAGATAGCGTATCGATGTTCTCCAGGAAAATAGAGCCAGTAGGATCTATATCTAAATGATCTATTTAGAACTGTGTGATTCTATCTATCTATCTATCATCTATCTATCATCAAGAGATCCAAGGCAAGTAATGGCTCACGTGATTGTGGGGGCTGGTGAGTCCACAATCTATAGGTCAGACCAGCAGGCTGTAAAGTCTGGAACCGTGGTTGATACTGCATACTTGAGGTAGAATTTCCTTAAGGGAACATCTGGTATGCTTTATTTTTTTAAATTCATTTGATTTCTGAAAAAAAATAATATCAGATAGTTTGGGGACAAAAGTATGCCATTTCCACATCAGAATTGGGAATTTTCTGACCTAATTTAGAGCAGAGAGGGTGTGGTCTGTGAGGGGGTACAATTCTTTCCTGAAGTCTTTTCAACAGACTGCATGAAGCCCACCCACCTGTGGAATGATCTCTTTTACTTAAGCTCAACTGATCATAGGTGTTGCCCACATTTACGAAACACCTTCACGGCAACACCTAGGTTCATGTTTGAATAACCTAGCCTTGCCAAGTTGACAAAAAAAAATAACCATCACAGATCACAAAGAGAATTTCCATACCCCACATCTACTGTCCTTTCCCCGTCTTCCCTCAGGATGATAGAGCTCTCGCTACTAATGAAACCATGCTGATGCATCCTTAGTAACTGAATTCCTTACTATATTCAGGTTTCCTTCCTTTTAAATTCAGTGTTCTTTTTCTGGTCCAGGACCCCACATGGGATGCCACACCACTTGTAGTTACTTACGCCCCTCCTGCCTGTGATAATTGCTCAGACTTGCCCAGTTTTTGGTGACCTTGACAGTTTTGAGTACTGGTCACATGTTTTGTAACAGGTCTCTCCATTAGTTTGTTTTTTTTTTAATGTTCTTCTCATAATTAGATCAAGGTTATGGATTTCTAGAAGGAAGACCCCAGGGGGAAAGCACCATTTTAATCTCACTGTATTAAGGTACCCTCTGTCAGCATGACTTACACTGTTGACATAGATCTGAGCACCCAGCTGACTCATGTTCCTCTGGTTCCTCCACAGAAAAATTATTCTTTCCCCACTCTCTTTGGAAGTGAGTCATTACACAGAGCTTGTACTTAAGGATTGGTGAGCTGTCTACATGGATCGTTTGGATTTATTCTGCACCAGAAGGTTTTCTTAATTTTTCCCATTTATTTATCCAATCCTTTGCATATAATTAATCATTTATATAATAAACTAATTAATTGTAGCATGGACCTATGGATATTGATGTTAAGTTTTAGGACACACTCCAACATTATTTTGTTGCTCAGATTGTTCCAACTTTGGCCATTCAGAGCTCTCTCAGTGGACAATTGTGGCTCTTTGTCATGCTCCATTATAGTGGGATTTGGGGAGTGTTTCCTTCCTTCATGGCACTCTGGGATGCCCGACACCCATTTCATATTCCCTGCCCAACCCTAGAACCAGCCGTTTCACCCAGGGGTCCTGGCATCTCTCGTTGGGGAATAGTTTTAGAAACTGATTCGGTGCTGGTGTCCTAACTGCTTTTTGGGATGTTGTTGCTTCTGCCTTCTCTTAGCTGACAGAGGAAAGAAATATGTGTGTGTGTGTGTACTAATGTGAGTATGTACACATGTGTACATGCATTTTTGTATGTGTTGTCTGCATCGACAGTGAACTGAGCACGAGTTCATACGGTTGTCTCCACACCTTGTCTACGATCACATGGCTCATTCATTTGCTTTGCTTTTCTGCAACTTCCCACTCCATCAGGGACAGATCTGACTCCCACCATCTGGCATCCATTTACTTAGCTGTTCATTTGCAGCAGGCGTGTATAGAAGTATCAGAATTCTTAGCCCACACTTAGTTGGGGAAGGACTTAGCCGACTAAGGTGCAGTATCCATGCTCTTCTCACTCCCACGTGACTTGGGCTAGCACATGTCCTTGTCCCCTTCAAGACGGGGATCCGTACTTGAGCAATACAGTTAGACCCTTTCCCACCATCTGCATCTCATCCTAAGATCTGGGTCTTCCGAACTTTTAAGTGATTTGGAAATGTGAGACATTAATATTCACTCTTGACGACATCATGTTGTACGTGTTTCGACAAATGCGTAGTGTCTCATATCACCATGATAGAACTGGTTATTGTTAATGTGGAATCATTTTGTTGCCTTAAAAAAAATTCCCCGTGATTCATCTTAATGGTCCCATAGCCCTGGAACCCTGGAAACTACTGGTCCGTGTAGTATCTCTATACTTTCCCTTTTGCATAATGTCATGTAATAGGAATCATACTCTGTATAGCTTTTTCAGACTGTCTTCTTTTTTTTAATTTTTAAAAATTTTATTTATTATTTGACAGAGAGAGATCACAAGTACGCAGAGAAGCGGGCAGAAAGAGAGGAGGAAACAGGCTCCCCACTGAGCAGAGAGCCCGATGTAGGGTTCGATCCCAGGACCCTGAGATCATGACCTGAGCCAAAGGCAGAGGCTTAACCCACTGAGACACCTAGGCACCCCAAGACTGTCTTCTTTCACTCGACCATATACATTTAAAATTGCACCCATGTTTTTATGTGCCCCAAAGCACATCAATTTGGGTCCATTATGAATAAAGCCATTATACACACTTGTATGCAGGTTTTTGTGTACACATAAGTTTTCACATCAGTTGGATAAATACATGTATGTATGATAGATGGTGTTTACTTTTGTAAGAACCTAAGCTAAGCCGTGTGGCAATGCGGCGGTACCACTTCGCACCAACAACGGAGGAGAGTCCTGTTGGCCCTCATCCTTCTTGGACATCAGTCTCGTCAAATCTTTGGAGGTCAGTCATTCTACACAGTGTTCGCTTTTGTTTGAATTTGCGATTTCCTGACGACAGATGGTGTTGCACATCTGTAACATACTTGCTTACCGTCTCTGTGTCTGCCCTGCCGAGACGCTGCTCACTTTAATCGGGTTGTTTGTCGTCTGATTGTCGGTATGCGTGAGCTGTGTGTATATTTAGATTCAAGTCCTTGTTCAGGTATGTGATTCGCAAATATTTCCTCCCAGTGTGTGATGTTTTCATTTCCTTAACCGTGTTTGTCACCAAGTTTTTAGTTTTTGTCATGTCCAATTCATGGTGCTATGTCTACAAACACATGACCAAACCCACGTTAATGTAGATATTTTTTCCTATTTTGCCTTTTAAATTGAGGTCCATGATCCATCTTAAGTTACTTGCGGACGGTGTAAGGTCTGTGTCTGGGTCGTTTTTCTGAGCATCGGAGCATCTAATTTTTCTGAAAAGACAAGTCATCTTCTGTCATGCCGGGTCTGTTCTGCCTTCTCTGTGCTGTCCACGGATCTGTGCGTTCTCCCTCCGTCGGTCCTACACCGTCCTGAGAACTGCAGCCTTCGTACATCTTAAACTCAGGTAGGAGGAGTCTCTAACTGTGCTCTTCCGTTCTGTACTGTGTTGGCTATAATAGGTCCTTCACTGTTTCATATAGATTTTTAAATCTGTGTATGGGTTTACACAAAATAGCTTGTTTTGATTGTGATTTTGTGGAATCGGTATAACAAGTAAGGAAGAAATGGCATCTTCGCAAAATCAGATCTTCTGGTGGATGGCCATGCCATTTTTTTATACCTTCTCTGATCTCCTCCGTTAGCCTTTTACAGAGTTCCACATAGAGATCTTGTACCTTTTTTGTGAGATAAATACCTCAGGACTTCTTGGTGCATTTTAAATAGTCTCGTTCTTGAGTTTTAAATTCCCATTGTTCACTATAGAAATACAAGAAAGCAACTAACTTTTGCATTTTGAACTTGTCTGCTTTAATGGTGCTGAACTCCCACTAAAGAGGTTACGAATCCAGTTGGACAAAGAACTACCGTGATGTAGCTGTGTTCTAGTCCCTGCGAGCTCTGTTCCCATACGCTTCTCTATTTTTCCTGCCTTGTCTGGTTCTAGTTGAGCATTTTATGTCTGTCGGCTTTCTCATTGAATCATGCTTGCTCCTTTAAAAAAATTCTACGTTTTTCTTCCATAGAGTTTACAATATGTGTTATCAGATATTGAAGTCCACCTTCAACTGCAAAATAAGGCCTCCTATGGGGTCTGAGTAACTCACCACGGGGTCTTTCAAATTCCTCCCCTCCCCCCACCCCGTAACATCGAGGTCACTGATTTTCCTTACCCGTGTTAACCTGTGTAATAACCACCTGCTACACTTCCTCTACTCTTGCTTTCCAGAAGTTGTTGCATTTTATATAAATCTAGAGTAATCAACACGTCAAAGTTATTTTAATTCCTTCTGTGCGGTCCCTCCTTTTTTATGCACGTTTAGCCTGCGATCTGCATCATTTCCCTTCTCTCTAAACCACTTCTAACAGCCGTGCACGCAGAACAGGTTCGCCGGCAGACGGACCACAGTGCGAGCGTGTAGGGTATGAACGCAGCCGCATGAGCAATCGCTTTCGGTGGAAATGATCAAAACACACCGACTGAAAGGCAGGTCGTCAGAGCGGCCAAAAATTTCCTCCTTTAGTTTGTGTCCTTTTTGCCTGAGAAAGTAAGTCCCTTTACTGTCCCAGGAAATCTTTTCTGGGTATAGACTTCCTAGATCGGTGAAGAAAAATGTGAAAACTTCGTGTATTTCGATCCACTCTGCTCTTGCTTGCTCTCCCTGTTCTTGAGAACTCCGCCGTCACTCTTCCTCACTCCCTATCGGTGAGGGCTTTTTACTCCACAATTTTTTGTTTCTCTCGTTTTGTTTTTGTTTGTTGTTGTTGTTGTTGTTGTTGTTGTTTTGTGTTCTGCAGGTGAGTAAGGTCGGCTTAGCTGTGTTATTTTATTTATCCTGCTCTGTGTTCTCTGAGCTTCTGGAACTGTTTTTCTTTTCCTTTTTTTTTTTAATTTAATTTTATTTTTTCAGTGTTCTAAGATTCATGTTTATGCACCACATCCAGGGCTCCAGGCTATCCGTGCCTCCTTAATGTTTCCCTTCTTGACAGCTTCATTAATTCCAGAAAGCTGCACTGGAAACATTCTGCTTCACTGCTGTCCTGACCCTGTGCTCTCCAGCTGTGTGCGTTCCGACTTTCCTATTCTCCCACTCTCCGTGGGAGCCCTGTGTTGTGTTGTTGTCCATTCCCTTTCATTGTGTTTTCTCTCTGGATTTCAGTTTGGGAATTTTCTGTTGACCCACCTTCACGTGTCCTCATCCTGTCCTCAGCGGCGCGGAGTGTTCCATGAGCCCGAGAAAGGCATTCTTCATTTCTGTAACTATGGTTCTCGCTCCTAGGGTTTCCTTCTGATTCTCACAGTTTCCACCTAAGCAGGACATTCTTTCAGGCTCTATGAACAGAGGTACGCAGACCTGGCTGGGTCTGTGTCCATCCGGCTGGTGGGTGCCGCATTCACTGTTTTCTGTAGCTGCTGGTGTCGGAGGCTACATTTTCCTCTAGGATTCTTCTACATTCTTCTACATTTTACGTTCTACATTTTTAAATTTTTCTTTTCCTTCTTTTTTTTTTTTTTTTTTTTTTTTGGTCTCCCCTCTTGACTTTGGATTCTGAGTTCTCCTGCTAGATAGGAGTCTGAACCTTGCAGCTGTGATGCGGGAGCCTGGGCTGTGTGGTGGGGGTGTAGGGAATGGAGGACAAGCTATGGCCTTCTGTCCAAGTCTCCGTCTTTCAGTGGGCCTATGTCTTGTGGCCTTCACAGAGTGTCCTGCCCTTCTCCAGGGGTGGCAGCTTGTCCCCTCCCTCCCTTCCCTTCTTCCTGGCCATGACATGTCCCCTCTATAGCCTGAACTCTGCCCCTGTTGAGGAGGTCCTCCCCATCTTTAGTGAGACAGGTCAAATAGAAGACACTGGAAAGGGAGGGATCCCTCTGGGGAACTCTACACTCTGTTGAAGTTCTTTCCCTTGGAAAGTCCACGTACTTGTGGACAAGGCTCTGAGGTCATTCCACAATGGCTGTTCTCCTCTGCCAAGGCCACGACAGGATCTTTCTTAGAGTCCTACAGGGCTTAGGAATGAGATCCCATGCATGAGGAGACCCCCTGAGAGTGGGTCCCTGGGCTTTCCGCCCTCAAAATCATTCATACTCTACCTCCAGCGATTTGTCAAAATGACCACGGAAGTGCTCCCAGTGGCTTGTGGTTCTGGGACCTTCTGCTCTAGATCAGAGGTCTCAGCCACTGTATGTTTCCGGGGGTGTCTGTCTCTTTAATTTCAGGGTTTGCCCTGCAACCCTAGTTCTCTGAAAGGTCCTAAAGCAGCCGTGACCTGTAGTGTCCAGGTTTCCCCCTTGTAACAGCGGGAATCACAACGTCCATGCTGCAGAGGTCACCCTAGATTTTACACACGGCCAACTTTTCCATCCACTCCCATCACTGCTCTTTCCTCTGAGCGAGGGGCTTCCGTACGGGGTGGCAGGAATCCGATCACGCTAACACCGCACCCGCCAGCCACCTGTCTTCCTTGTTTTCCAGCAGATTACGATAACCCACGTTCACGCTGAACGTCTCCTGACCAAGCCCTGAAGCACGGTCTCAAACATTTGCACATATCCTGCCCATTTCTGCCAGAAATCTGGATCCTTACGGGGGAGCTGGGCACATTGGGCTACCAGCTTGACTTGTCTTCTCAAATATTGCGGTGAACAAGCCTGCAAAATCTACACTTTAAGAAGTCAAGCGAACACAGAATATTTTAAATTCAAACTTAAGATGATAAAATATTTATGAGTAAGCACGAAATTTAATTATTTGTTTCCCTTGAGCTGCATTTCCTATCGGGGAAGCTGAGTAAACCCCGGCACTTCCCAGTCATCCCTAGTGTTCAGGGCTCAAGGGCGACCAGAGCGTCTTTTTTCTTGTCATGTGCCCGCATGAACTAGAACATATTTGACATTGGCCAAATCCGTTGCAAACACATCCTCTTGGATTCTCGGGGTGTCTGATTTTGACTTGCAGAAGCCCTTCACTGGCACTGGCGCTTTCTCACCCTCGTGTCTCTCTGATGTCCTGCTCGCCCCAGACTTGCCATCCACGTTTTCTGGCTCAGTGCTGGACTCAGCCTTTCCTCCCAGGATCCGTGGCTGGGCTCAGTGCAAACAGATATTTGGTGACCCCACTTTGGGTGTAAAGCATGCTTGTTATTTTGTTTCTGTTTGTTTGGTTTTTTAAAAGATTTTATTTATTTATTTGACAGACAGAGATCACAAGTGGGCAGAGAGGCAGGCAGAGAGAGAGAGGAGGAAGCAGGCTCCCTGCTGAGCAGAGAGTCCGATGCGGGGCTCGATCCCAGGACCCTGAGATCATGGCCCGAGTCGAAGGCAGAGGCTTTAACCCACTGAGCCACCCAGATGCCCCCAAAGCGTGCTTGTTACTGGATTCTCACTGATTCTTAAACTTCTCAGAGGGTTGCTCCAGAAAATACATACCTAAGTTCTTAAAAAGAGAAAAATAATCTCTAGCCTTCCGCATACACTAGCTTAAAGTCGAGCTCATTGGATTTTTACTTTACTCCTTTGATTTTCCTCTTGGATTATTTTACCTTCCACATGGAAAGTATTATTATGTGGCTTGTCAGCCCTTAGTATGATTTTGCTTATTTGATTTATACAATTACATCAATTTGGTAAAAAAAAATTAATTTTTTTCAAAATTCAAATAACTTGAAGACACATGACAAAGTTTTATTGGAACATAATGAGGTTCATAAAAAAGGAGGGAGGAAGAGACTCTTACAGAAAATACCGCTTTGGCACTTCAAACACAGCCCGGGCGGTTTCTTTTTCTATCAATAAATGTGGGTCTACCTTGTCCTTTGAAAAAGGTAAAAGCCTACCAATGAGTTTATTGAAAAAAAAAGACGGATTCTGTCCACCACGAGTCATGTTTATTCCAGTACATGTTCTATAGCATTCTTCATGGGGCTTTTTGTTTGTTTGTTTTAATTTTAAATTTTTTTTAATGGAGCTTATTTTTTGAAAGCAGTTTTGGGTTCACAGTGGAAATGAACCGAAAACACAGAGATTTCCAATATACACACAGCCTCCCCCATGCAGAGCCCCCTTCCACGTGGTGTTTGTGCAACAAGCGACGGAACTGCACCGACACATCCTTCTCGTCCGAAGGCCGTAGCTTACACTAGGGTGCACTCTTGGTGGCGCACATTCTAGATCTGGATGAAAGTCGGACGACATGTAGGCGCTATTCCGCTGTCACATGGAAGACTTTTGCTGTCCTAAACGTCCTCTGTGGCCCCCGTTCACCCCTCCTTCTCCTCCAACTCCCAGCTGCCTCTGATCGTGGCCTTGTCTCTGTAGCCTTGCTTCACCTCGAACTACGGCATAATATTCCCTTGCAAAATATGCCACATTTATTCACAAATATGCAAACGAAAAACAACGGGATGGTATTTGCGGTGTGAAAGGCAGGTTACCCGAGTAAGCCAATCTGATGGTGTTTGCTTATTGTTTGGGGCTCACACTGGGATGCAGGGCGCACGTGAAGCGCGTGCAAGCCGGCATCACAGAGGAGAGCCTGGGGTTGGATCTACGTGCGACGGGAACATGACTAACAAATGTCATCGCTGAGATGAGTGGGTCTGACGTTGCCTAAGCCCCTTACCCTCTCTAGCAACACCTTCTTGTTGCTAGATTTTTGTTGCCTGAAACACTAACGTTTTTTAATCTCTTAGGATGTTGTAGAAACTCTATTATTGCTACGATTTGATGACGTGAGACCCGTTTCATGTTTTCTGGAGTGGCAGAAACAAGTTGCCGCAGATTCAGAAGGCTTGGGTGAATGGCTCATAGCACCTGATTTATTCTAACTAGTCTACGTGTTACCGCTGATTGTCTTAAAGTTGTTCCTGCTGGGCGCCTGGCGGGCCCTTCTGTGGAGCACTTGACTCGACTCTTGGTCTCAGGGTTCTGAGTTTGAGCCCCACACTGGGTGTAGAGATTGCTTACAAAATAAATGTGTAAAGTGGGACTAAAGTTGCCTACCTAAGGGTCAACTACTTAAAAAAAAATTTTTTTTTGTTCCTTCTGTCACTCTGAAACTTCAGACTTCTGCCCAGAAAACAATTTGCTCACAACTCCGCAAAGGAAGTCTTCGGCACAGGACTCAGGAGAATGTATAGACGGCTACTTCTGCGGGTGGAGGGACAGAGTAGACCGTGGGCTTGTGAGACCTACACACCAGCCGGGCTCATCCCGGGCCTCAGCAGACGGTCTGGAGCCTCTGATGCTGTGATGGTTTCCTGGCGTGAGCCGGTTCCGTGCCACGGAAGAAAGCATCTCACTTCTTGTCCTTATTTTGAGAGGCTGAGATGCGAGTGGAGGTGACACCGTCACCTTGTAAGTGAGGACTCAGGAAGGGGACGGCCATCCCAGCGCGTCTCGGCCGGCACCTGGCCGACCGCAGCCCCACACCTGGCGCCTCTCAGAACTATCAGGCTACCGTTGTCTTTGCATGATGCCGAGATGCGCGATGTGCCCTTTCCTGTCTACCTGACATGAAATACCCACATCCTATCATGTGGTGAGGAGATAACCTGCCTGAACAATGGGCTGGACTTTGCCCTGGGCCTCTGGGTGTCAGCTCTGAGCCCCCGGAATGTCCCACTTGATAAGTCTATCTCTGTTTACCTGAGGCTTGGAGCCATGCCAGATGTTAGTAGAATGCCTTGTGGCGAAAAAGCCATGCAGGTGGTCAGGTGCATCTCGGTGGCTGGGTCCCATGAGGTCAGAACCTTGCACCCCAAAGTGCAGGCGAGCCTCTCTGGCCGGTGGCACTGTGCGCACCTTGCCCTGCACCGCCGCGGGGACAGTGAGATATGCCCACTGCTCCGCAGGGAGACCTCTGGGAGCTGCACGTGCTGGTGCCTCCCGGACCCTGCCCCATGTGCCTCTCCCTCCGCTGATGCCAAGCTGGACGCTTTGGTCATAAAACAAAACCAAACCATAAAAGCAAAACAACAACAACAAACACCCTGTCCTGGCAAGTGTGATAGCTTTCGTGGAGTTCTGTGAGTCCTCCCAGTAAACTGGTGAACCTGAGGGTGGTCTTGGGGACCCCTGAAATCTACAGGTGGTATCCGGAATGAGGGTGGTCCTGGGACTCTAATTCTGCACCCACGTGATAGCCGAAAAGATCGATATAATGCCAGCATCGTCTTTGGCTGAACTGTATGCATTTGCTAATACCTAACAGTGTGAAACCAATAAAATGTCAAGTTCATGTGATTACTCTGAGTTGAGCTATCAGGGAGCTAGAAATGGACACTAAGTTACAATTACACAGCACATATTTCAAAGGGTGCATGTTCACACAGCTGTCCCGTGTCTGGAGGACATAATTAAGTAGACAAATGCCGGCACTTATTTTTAATGAATAAATCTGGCTTCGAGAGAAGACAGACACTCGGGGGCCGCTCTCACAGGAGGCATGGGGTAATGAAAATGCAGAGGGAGAGCTAGAGATTCCAATAAAGTCCGACGCAAGGAGAAGTAATCACAGGACGGATTGCAGTAAAGGGGGAGGGGAGTACTGTTCCCGAAGTGGGGCGGGCAGCCGAGGCAGTTACAGCCTGCTGACATGGAACCCCGAATCGATGCTCTACGGGCTTTCCACGACATGGGGGTCCTCTCATCGTGCTATGTGGAAGTGTGTGCGTGCATGCTGCGTGGACAACACTGGGGACACCCATCTGAGAAGACAGCTGCCCTGATGAGCACCCCTGGGGTCCCTGGGCTTCACATGCTCTCCTCCTCTCTCGTCCGCGGCTGCTTCCCCAACTGTCGGAGGGCGTCTCAAAGGGACGTCTTACGGACATCGCACTTGGCTGCCCGGCTTTTTTTAGCAGCCACCCAGCTGCCCTAAAACTATTTTTAGCATAATAGAAATGGGGCTAAATAACTAATTTCTTTTCATTCCAAATGGTGGGTGGGAAAACCTTAAATACACAATCTTTTCTAACTACACCAATGAAAAGATTTTTGGGGCTCAAAGTCACTTTTGTTTTTAACGTATTTAACTCATAGCAAATGTCTAACATGCTCGTTTTAAATGGATTAGTAACCAGCCTGGTCTGGCACAGTAAGTTGATAAAGATTCAAAGCCCTTCTTTATACACTTTAAATAATATGTAACTATAAGCAATATGTTTCCAAAACAGGACCTTTTCGTCTAACCATCTGTAATTATCAGTGACCTAGATTATGTTTAAGTAAAATCTATACGTATTGGGGCGCCTGCATGGCTCAGGCAGCTAAGCATCTGCCTTTGGTTTAGGTCATGATCCTGGGGTCCTGGGATCAAGCCCCATGTCAGGCTCCTTGTTCGGCAGGGAGCCTACTTCTCCCTCTGTCTGCTGCTCCCCCTGCTTATTCTCTCTCTCTTTCTCTCTGACAAATCTTTAAATTTTTAATAAGTAATCTATACTTCTTAATAAATGCCATGATTATCCCCTCTACCATAATAAAATTGATGTCATTTCTTTACAGCAAAGGAAGAACTCATCTAACATTTTTAGAGATACCCGAAACACGTATATCTTCTCAGTGCTTGAGTTTTGATGTATATAATTTTTCAAAAATGAAATTTAAACGTTACTCAAGAGCATATGGAAGTGAACGAGATCTTTGTTTTTAAAAAGCATCCTCCTTCGGGAGTACCTCCTTTGCTGTGCAGAATGAGACATGCACATGCACCTGCACCGTGGCCCACAGCTCTGGGACCCTCTAAGGTCCACGTGTCCACGGAGCACTCTTCACGTTCTCAGGAGCACGGGTGACACGGGCCACTCGCTGACCTTTTGCAGCAATTTCGGCACCAAGATGCTGCAGGACACGCGCAGACGTGTCCTAACGTGCCCGGTGCCACTGCTGAAAGCCCTCGGGCCGCTCCCACCCCATTTCCCGTGGCTGCCGCTCCTGGGGCTGCAGCCATCACAGGGAGCAATGGGCTGTTTTTATAAATTCTGAGAGTCGCAGGTTTCAGAAATTTCCTCATAGCTGTTGTTAGCAATTTCGAAAATAACGTTACCTCTTCAAACTCTTTATTCCTTGAAAAGTCAACTAATGCCAAAGCATAGCTTTGTCTGCAGGTAGGATATGTTTGTTCACTGGTAACTGCTTGGTAGAAAATTACGTCTTTTGAATTTCCACTTTTGTATTAATAATCACTCATGCTGCTAACGAAACAAGTTTTAGCTAATATTTTGGGGCTTGCCATATTTTAAATTAACTTGTGGCTAAACTAGGGAGCAATGAACTCTTTTTCCTTCTGCTCAAGAATGCTTTCCATGTTTCTGTTTCGTAATTATGTTTTTCGAATCATCCCTTACATCTTGAAAGTGTGATTATTTTTGACAACTCTATTGGTGCATTTTGGGGGAAATACTTGCCTAACTTAGGGCTTTGCTCTACTTTTGCAGAGTAAGTATTAGGAAAAAAATCAATATTAAATATCTAAGTGAACATTCTTTGGCATCGTGTCTCTGTATCTAACATTTTTACGTAAAGGCTGTATGTATCCGTAGAATCGCTACAATTGTAGGCTGACTGCTTTACTGGTGACTCAAACCAGGGGAAAACTCTTTTTTTTAAGATTTTATTTACTTATCGGAGAGGGAGAGAGAGCACAAGCAGGCATAGCAGCAGGCAAAGAGAGAAGCAGGCTCCCCACTGAGCAATGAGCCTGATGTGGGGCTCGATCCCAGGACCCCGAGATCATGACCTGAGCCAAAAGTAGCCCTTACCCGACTGAGCCACCCAGACGCAACCAGGGGAAAATTCTTTTCTAAAACCTTTTCTAAAACCAGGAACAACTCTTAGTAAAGTACCAAACAAAGCAACGTGCACTCTTCCCTTGATTTGTGCCAGATCCCATTTCTGGAAAGGTCACTGGATACCACGAGTGTGCAAAAGCCTTGTTCCTACACACACATCGAGGCTTTCCACCCCATCCAAGTTTTCCTGCTTCATCATTTGCATCAGGATAGTCAAGAGTAATCTGGGACACATGGTTCTCTGGCCTCCAGGAATGTATACTGTAGACATTGAAGTTTCCAGGTGTTGTGGGGTATCTAGAAACCCAGTCCTTGCTCTCCAAGTGTCAGCGAATTTCCAAATTTCGTGTAAGAGGTGGTACTGCCTCAGATGGGAACCACCGATATCATGTAGTCCTCTCAGCAGCACCAGAGGTAATTAGTGCCCCACTTCACAGAAGGGGAAACTAAGGCTCAGAATGGAAATTATACCCTGCCCCAGGTGCACAAAAGCAGATGGAAGAGCTGGGGTAAAGGCCACGTCTGTCTATTTCAGCACCAAGACTTGGCCATGAGGCCATGCTGGTGTCCATCACTTTTGGCTGAATGAGCAGACAAATATGTGAATGAAAAGTGATAAATAAAGGAATGGCTCATAATGCGATCTTACAGATCTTTGCCACCCAATCCCCTTGCGGGGAAGGATGCTGAGACCCACACCAGCTAGCTACTTTGCTCGGTGAGCTGGGGAAGTTATAGCCATACGACAAGGTGATTTCACCTTCTGTGAGTCCTGCGGGTTCTCTTGGACGGATTCGAAGCCAACTGCAGGAGCCTTGATTTCTTCCTCTTGTCCTTATATCGTGTGCACCAATGATGACTTACCCAGCATTGCAGAATCCGATTTTCGGTGGGGCGGGGGGTAGTTGGCTGTGAGTTTTGGAAAGCAGAGCAGGTTGGGCTGTATCTTGCTAACTTAATATTCACAATATTCACAATCCCTCAGTGCCGGTTCCTACGCAAGCTCTTCTCTCTCAAAACGGCAAAGTCAAAATACAAATGAAATGAGTTTGATGGACAGACGGGGCAGCTCAACCTAAAACACCAATTAACCCTGTGACGTGCTCGCGCTGGCAACGAGGTCTCATGCAAGACACGGTGGGATGATGGATCACAGCACTCGAAGCAAGACAGTTGCCAGAGAGAGAATTTAATAGCAATTTCTCATCAATGATGTGTGAAAAGTTAAGCCGATGCTTTTGCTGCTTGTTGTCAAAAAGAGCTTTGTCAAAATCTTATTGTCACCCTGCGGAGAAGGGTCGAGCACGTCATACCGTGTGCGTAGCTCATGGAATCCTTACCAAGTATGTCTCCAGGTCTCTGTGTGAGCAAGGGGAGATCAGGCAATGAGGCCATCGGCGGGATCTCAGGCACACAGGTA
The DNA here is from genome assembly GCA_004024625.1 of Mellivora capensis. Taxonomy (NCBI): domain Eukaryota; kingdom Metazoa; phylum Chordata; class Mammalia; order Carnivora; family Mustelidae; genus Mellivora; species Mellivora capensis. Next base: position 8,184 of record PISX010004780.1, on the reverse strand, counting down.
GGCATCATAATACCATCAGGCATAGCTTGCTGCAAGGGCTGAGTCGTAAACTCACACTGGTGTTTCCCTGTGGACTCTGCACCCTATCCCACCCGTCCTGTGTGCTCAGGGCCAGCTGGGGGAGTCAGAGGTGGGTGATGTATTCTGGAGCTCCGATGTCCCCACGTCAACCAAACCATCCCTGCAGACAAAGAGATGCCTTGTTCTTCACTGAAACGATCATGCACATCACTCAAAACACATTAATAGAAGCTGAATGAGAAGCTTCAGATCTGTCTTGCTGAGGGTTGAAGGCAGGCGAGGCAATATTTTACTGCGGAGCAGCATGGTAGGGCTGCAAAAGTGACATGTTCCGAGGAAGTGCATTGCACCTGCAATGGTGGCCAGAAGGTAGAGGATGAGAGAAGGGGAATGGAGGGAAGAATTCAGATCCAAGCTGAGGTCTCCTCTTCTCTCGCCCAAGCTAGGGCTCGTGTTTGCCTCTCCTGTTAATATAAGGTTGTCTTACGGAGCACGTCTGAGTGCAGCTGGCGGGGGCAGGGAGAGCATCAGAGAAGGTCTCAAGAGTGTGGAAACTGTCAGCACAAAGGGAGAATGAGTGTGTCCTCTGGACCAGGGGCTCTACACGGTGGAAGAAAGAGCCAGCTGGGGTGCTCGGGTCGGCAGGCGGGGAGGGCAGCAGGGAGGCCGGCGGATCTCAGCAGAGCGAGATGGTGGGTGCCTCGGGACTGGGGAGGAGTGGACAGGAGCTGTGGTGGGTGGATCTGGGGGGGGCTGAGGTCACAGAGAGGGAGAACCCCAGTCCACGCCGCCAAGCTGAGGATGGCCTGAATTCTTGGCCCACAGAGTCATGAGATAGCATAAAATTGTGGTTAGCGTGAGCCATCCTACACTGGGATGTTTTGCTCTGTGACAAACAGGCCGCTTTGAAGACATTAAAAACATTCTTCAGAGATGAAGTGGTTTAACACCTCTGCAGACACGGGGAGCCTGGGCCGGATCACCACAGGACCAATTAAGGACGGCTTTGCCCACACCCGTTACTTCTCCCCACCCCCAAGGAGACAGAAGGAGCCCAGCCTCCCCCAGAACTCGGACCATCTGGTGAGCTGCGGGGGCTCAATGTGTGGTCACTACGTTACTGATCAGAGGCCCTCGTGTAACCCAAGAAAGAACAAATTCGTGGACCTGCCCAAAGTTTTCATCAAAGGGAGAAGAGCCCCGGTTCTGGAAAATAGATGTAAAAAATGAAATGTTTTATAATTGTACCCTGAACATTACGCTGTTTCAACACATCAAAGGTTCAGGAACAAACTCTTCCCACGCCTTCGTCCTTTTGTCTTCTAGTCAAATAGATCTCCACTCAGGGATGCGAGAGTCCCAGAGTCCTTGAGGGGGATGGCCACACTGAGTTCAGCTCAAAGAGCTGGGAAGGTCGTGGTCATGGCCTCTGCAGTGCTCTGTCATCCAGAAACAGGGACAATTACGCACACTGAGACAGAGAGAAAAGCTGAACGAAATCACTTGGCTCGGCGCCCGAGTTGTGCACTGCACAAATGGCTTTCTGAGCTGTTATTATTCAAAAGGTTAAAACTGGATTTGTTTCCATCTTGGTGACTCTGTGTTCTGGAGCTTGCAGCCACAGGCATTTCCAAGTGACACCCTTGTTCACTCATTCATGTACTCACTTCCTGAGCAGACTCCACGTGTCCCAGTTATGACGGTCCCTGTGGGGTGGGGGGGCACCCAGTAAGCAAGATACTGGGTTGCCTGTCCGAAAAGAGGTAACGAGCGTTGCGGAGAAGACAGACAGAAGCAAGATATCAGGTGAAGCAACACCATCATTTGGGATAATCATGTTTCCATGAAGAACGACAGGCACATGGAGAAAGGAAAGATCCGACTGGGCTATCTCATCTGCAATGGTCAGGAAGTGACCTCCGGAGGGGAGGCATTCGATTGCCGCCCACCTCCAACCCGAGGGATCTGGGAGCAGGCCACAGTAGCATCCCAGGCCCAGCATCGTGGAGCAGGACCCCGGGCAGGAAGCAGGTGGGGGCCTCAGGAAGAAGGGATTGCTGTTGGCGGGGGGCGGGGGTGCAGCAGGATCACGCGGGACAAGGGGAGCCCACGTCCGAGGGGGTAGGGCCACATTATCACGTCGGGTTTGGAGTTTCGAGCACGACAGGAAGGTCTTGTTTTTCTCCACCACGTAACCCGAAGCTCTGGGAAATCGTCGTGTTTGTTTCCAGAAATCAGCACAGGGCCTCCTACATACGGCAAGCTCAATAAATATTTTTTTTAAAGATTTTGTTTATTTATTTGACAGACAGAGATCACAAGTAGGCAGAGAGGCAGGCAGGGAGAGAGAGGAGGAAGCAGGCTCCCTTCCCTGGTGAGCAGAGAGCCCGATGTGGGACTCGATCCCAGGACCCTGGGATCATGACCTGAGCTGAAGGCAGAGGCTTTAAACCACTGAGCCACCCAGGCGCCCAATAAATATTTTTGAACGAAACACTGAAGTCTCTGTGCAGGGAGAGAGGGACTACGTCCAGCAGTCATCAGTTCACTGAGGCTCGGTGGAAGTAGAAGCGTTGCGCCGTGTTTGAGGAGAGAACGTGCTGGGTTTGCCGGCAAGAAACTCCGGGATGGGAGTCCCCCCGTGTACGCCGCCCGTGTACAGAGACAGGCTCCCCGGGACTCACAAGGCAGAGGCTCCCAGACCAAACTAGAGTGTTCTGAGCACGGGGTTGTCCGACCGATGGGAATCATGCGGTGAGGTTCGAGGGGAGCGAGGAGGGTGGACAGACACGGAGGGGGCAGTGCGGGTCGTGGCGGAGCGGAGGGCACACTGGCTGCATCCTGGGTTTGCAAGAACCATATGCTCCCTCCCCCCACCCCTGTCTGTTTCCAGCATCAGCCTTCCTGACCACGTGGTGTGGTAACAGGGACCAGAGTTCGGGTTTGAGCCAAGGACCCAACAGATGGAAGGTTCTCGGAGCCAACGCATACACTCGCCACACTGGTGAGAGGCAGGGACAAGATGCCATGCGGGCCAGGGAGCAGCTCCAGATTTTACTGGTGTTCTTTGCAAAGGACACCTGGGGACACAATGGGTGTCAGCAACAAGAGTGGCTGGTGTACACCCCAAGTCCATGCGATGTCACGCAGACCTCGTATATGCGGTGCCCAATGAGCGTGTTCTGCTCTGTGGTCAGCCACTCCTTGCCAATCGTTCCCACACGTGAACGTTCCGCTCTCTCACATCCTAACTGGCCGACATAGGCGTGGGCGGTGTGAAGTCCATCACTGGGCCCTGGCCTTGGGTTGTAGGCGTGGGGATTTACCAACCACACAGCAAATGAGCCTTTCGGAGTCTGTTTGAAAATTCAGCATTTCCAGGCATTCGGCAAAACCCTTCGTAAGAGGTCTCATATGTAAATATGTTGTATTAAACACGAACACAGTTCATCTGCAAGTATTTTCAAGGGATAACCTAGTAACTTGCTTGGAACCAGAGGCCCAGACCCACAGCTGTCTATAGGATTGTGATAACTGTTGTTCTCAGAGGCCAGACCCTGAAGGAGGATGCTAGGGGCCACCCAGGGAAGAGCTCATGGGAAACTGCTAGGCACGGTCCTAGGTGCCCGGAGCCCCACCCACGCGCTTGAATCTGGGCTCTGCTACTTCTTAGCTTCATTCTTCATCAACCCAGACCGCTAACGGGAGGGTCCAGCGAGTGGGAGAATCAGCCGCGGACTGGAGACACACCAGTGACCAGGGTCCAGAGTGAACTTGCTTATGTGGCCCCCGCACGGGGCGCACCAAGTGCCACACGGCCTGACGGGAGCGCAGCGTTGAATCAAGGGACGGGTGCGTGCAGCGGAGGCTCCCGGCGGGCACCCAAGCAACCAGGGCTGCCTGCTGTATTTCACCCGTGGAAGGAGAAACCAACATGGCCATTCAGTGGTTCCAGATTCAACACACATCCCAGGAGGAAAGCCTCTCTGTGCCCTTTCCAGCCCTATTTTTCACTTTTGCATTTTAAAATTGACTTGCACACCTGGTAATATGGCCTTCGGCGATGGTCTATGTGGGGGTCTCGCTGGACAGGGGATGGCCAGCCCCCGCCTTGCTAGTGACCTGCCCCAGGGCAGCAGCGGGGGGCCGCGAGCCTCTGTGTGTTTGTCTCCCAAAACCTGCAACGATCCCGATGGTGTTTCTGAAACAAAGAGGAAAACAATATGTCTTCATGGGAGCAGCTGGAAACCTGGCTGCTGCTTGTAAATGAATGAGCAGCAGCTGCGAAGCCAGAAGGAATGGTTTACGGGAGGACGTGGTGGGGGGGCATTTGTGTTGATGTGCATGACCCACGGGACGTTATAGATGATATTAAATGTGTGTGCCTTGCATATGAGGCCGTAATCTAGCTGGTCATACAAGCTTGTGTCAGAGACGCCGTCAGATCTCCCGGCGGTGGACTGTGGAGCTCGAGCACCTTCTCTGGCCCGGGGCACGAAGGCCACCCACGCCGGTGACTACAGTCGACGCACGTGAGGCCCTGCCGTCTGGGCTGCCGCACAAATGTCGGTTCATCTCCCGACTTTTCCAGGCGTCTGGGCTGGTGACGTCTGTGTCTGCCACAGCATAGTTTCCAGAGCCACCCCCACCCCTGCTGTGTCCACCCATCTCATGCGCTCTCCAGTTTTACCAGTTTTCTCTACAAACACATGAGGTAAGCATTTTGACTTTTTTGACAACCTAACAGCCCTGATCATCTCAGGTTTAATTAAGAAAACAATAATGGGGGGGTCATGCATCTATCAAACGGTGTCCCCCGAGTCACACGAGCTCCTGACGGGTGTGCGGTGGGCGGCCATCTCCACCATCGCCACTTTCCCCCCAGAGCAGAGGCGTAAAAGCAGGAAGGTCACAAAGCACTCCAAAATGAAGTAACAATTGGTCCAAGACAAAATATACAGGAAAACCATCCAAGTTCACAGAAAAAAAAGGGGCAGTGGGCCAGCAAAGAACCAAGCAAAGCCTCTCCACCTTTTGGGATCCCTGGGGGCCCCAAGCCCCTCCCCCGTGGCTTCTTCGCCTTCTGCTCCAGGTGGGCCTGAGCACGTGCTGTGCAGAAGCAGGAGAACTGGGTGGAGATAGAAGCCGGTGGCCTCTGTGTCCCCTAAGACAGCCAGAGTGGAGGTAGAGGAACTCTCAGGAGGCAGAGGAACCTGATCAGGAGAGAGCACCGAGGGTTATCCTGAACCCCAACAGACCGAAGGAAACTGGAAAGCTGACCCAGCCCAGGCTGTTCACACCGCCCTCCTGATGCAGGAAACCCACCGGGAGCCCAGAAACCCCTCAGAGACGCCCTAGAGCTCCACAAGATGCAGGACCAGCTCTCAGATCCCATAGGGAAAGTATCAAAGAAAATCCATCCGCACTGCGTCAAAATAGATAAACGACCCAGACAAAACTCTGCTGTAAGCACAAGCAATACAGAAAAAAACAAGTTGGTATTTATACAAATATAGTAGAACATAAATACAATAATAGTTCTGTGATTATTTAGAAGAAAAAAAATAGAGAAAAAGAAGAAGGTAGAAATCCAACATGAAATCGCCCACGTCAAGATCTGTCTCAGAAGAGAACGAGCAGCTCGCATCAGAATTCCGCTTCAAACATCCGCGGTGTAATCTCACGAATGGGCCAGCAAGGGGTAGAATCGGTCGGCCGTAAAGCCCAGTTACCTGGGAGCAGGAAAGTTTGAAGTCCTTGTCCATGAAAGCAGAAGGGAAAAGGCAGGCAGATACAGTGGGGGGGGGGGGGGCGGGGTGGCAGGTGGACGGCAGACACATCCAAAACTAAGACCGCAGGGGTCCACGTGGAGTGGCCACATCAGAGGAAAGAGGTCGTGCACGCCAAGATGTAACAAACAAGCATTTTCCTCAACCCAAGGAATAACAACTCGCACACCTAGAAGGGAAGCCCTGGTCCTCAAAAACCAGCATAAAATGACCCACAAGGGCACGGGAATGAGTTAAGTTCCCAGGTACCCTTGTAAAATACAACCATTCTTCAGACGTCCCCAGGGGGGTAAATCGAATGACCAGTAAGGGCAGGGACAAGACAACAGCCTGGCCTGGGACCCCTGCCCCCACCGAAACACCGGACGGCATGGTGCATGGTCCGGATGCAGGGGAGAAACGGGGACTAGGACAACAGGTGCAGGCAAGCCATGACTTTGGTACAAGCTATGAGGCAGAACGGCTCCAACAGGAACTAATTCAGGAGCATGTCATCCCTGCCTGTTGTTCGCAAAACACGCTTCAGTGTGGAGATGCAGGGGAAGAGGGAAGTGCCAGGAACAGGGGTGGTAGCAAGAGGAAGACATGGGACCAGAAAAGGAAAAGTTTCCCCTGGCAACCGGTGCCAGGGGGCACATTTTATGAACCTCAGGAAAGTAAAACAAACTCTAAAACCAACAAGAATCGGGGCAGGAAGAAGACAATGGAAGGCTGATTTCCTCCCTGTCACATCAGGAGTGGGTAAGCCAAGAAGAGGAGCCTCTGAGTTCCTCTTGGAGCTGTGAGGGGAACCACCAGAAGGACTAAAAATAAGAATAAAACCAAGAAAAGTCTGGAGGTGGAGGGAAGGAGAGAGGAAATGGGAGAGTGGTGATTTTCTCTTAGTCATAATAGCCAACAGATGCTTTGCAAGAATGCTAAATTCAGAAACGGAGGGCTAAGTGTGATATAAAGAATTATAAAAAGAACCACTACAAAACCCAAAAACAGAATCTATGACTTCCACATTACTAACAGAAAGACCCACACGTACACATGTTCATACATAAAACAGCTCCAAAATAGCCAAGGGAGGGCAAGTAACAAAAGAAAGACAAAGTGGAAGCCTAAGGCCGCAGGAAATATTAGAGACCAAAGGCATGACACATCAAAATTGTAAGATAGGAAGATCGCATCTATAAAAAGAAGATGAATTATAAAGTCAAACAGGAAAGATGAACTCTACGTGTGCCCAATTAAGACCAAGGAAAGTTGGCAAAGAGTGTGCAAAATGAGGGATGACGCCGGAAGCCCGACCTTGAATGCCGGCGGCGGAGCCATCACTGAAATCTGCAGGCAGCGCGAGGCAACACGTTCAACTACTTTGAGGAAAGAAGTGACTGTTCTAGAGAACCACAAAACACCCAACTTGACTCAAGACAAAAGATCAGTTTTCACAGAGGAGAGAGAGGAAAGAGAGCGGCTCTTCACAAAGGGGTGGGCCGCGGGGGCCACGCTGCGTCCGCTCACCCTGTGGATGCTTTTGTGGACGAGACACGGGCAAGGCAGGAAGGCTCCAGGTTTATTCCGCGAGGTTGGTGTGACTCTGGTCCCCCATGTGGTGTGGGAAATAAGCAGGAACACGCCTCTGAAAACCCCATCCACACTAGCAGCCCTGAGAAGAGAACACAACCAGTACCACAATGGCATACATTATAAGGCTTTTTCTTTTCTAATAAATAATAATAATTATAACAAATAATAAACAAAATCTCTAAAGTATGTAAGAATACATTTAACAGAAATGCCATGAGGCCTGTACAATAAAAAAAAAAGCTGTATAATGTTACGAGACACAAAATAGGAAATGAGCGTGTGAAAGGCTAAAAAGATTTGTCTTCATAAACATGTCAGTTTTATAAAAATTAATAATATAGAATGAAGATAAAGTCTAAAATAGAGATTCTAGATTCCAATTATGGTAGACTAGATTGTTTAAACCAATCCTCCAGTTAAAAACGACTGGAAAAAAGTGAATATGATTTTTATAAATTTTAAATATGATTTAAATCTCCCAAGAACTTCAGAAATTAAAGAGGGAAAACTAAGAGAACATGGAACTCAGAGGTGCCGGCGACACGCAGAAGACGAGACAGATAGTGACGTCGCGAGATGGGAGTGTCAGGGGTGTAAACACAGACATGGACACAGACACGGACACGGACTCAGACACAGACTCAGACTCAGACACAGACTCAGGATCGGTCACAGACTCAGACTCAGACTCAGACACAGACTCAGACTCAGACACAGACTCAGGATCGGTCACAGACTCAGACTCAGACTCAGACACAGACTCAGACTCAGACACAGACTCAGACTCAGACTCAGACTC